>CAKKXW010000003.1:78397892-78468550 GCA_920937365.1 Sphaerophoria rueppellii
AGCGGTGCCTTTGTCAATGAAATTACTGCCCTACCATTTCAAGATGTCAGTCCAGTGCTGTAGGCACCCATCAAGGCACGCAAGACGGGAGACGGCAAACGGGCCGCCGGACGACCAAGAACCTCATTGCGAAGGACAGTCGCGAATGAACCAATGTCCTTATCAAAACGTATAAGCTGTTTTTCATACCATGCGTCGAACAAGAAACACAGTGGAAACCGTCAACGGTCCATTTTGGACACTTCGGAAGCTACGGTGGACATTTAAGTCCTTCCAAAAACCATTTCAACATTTTCTTTACTTATTCCTGAAAAACAAATAATAATTTCATTCAACAATTTTCAGTGGAAAGTTGTACTTTTGTTTTCTTTTACATTTTTGATAAGAAAAAAAACTCAAATTGAACAAATTAGAATAATTCGACAAGATTTCTTGTTTGCTCATATTTGCAAGTGTTTTCTGTAATCGAATCGTTTCCGTATGAATAAACAAAACACCAAGCAGTTAAGCTAACTAATGGGTGAAGCGTCGGCATAACCTTAGCTATACTCTTTGATGGAATGATGAGTGTTCGTAATTGTCAACAGGTGTTAATTTGCAACTACCGTGAATTTAGTGTTCTGATACTCTTGGCCCGAACTACTCTCATCCAAAACAAACAAATGCAGGCAAATGAGAGGAAATAAAAGAAGCATCTGCGCCTTTTTCAAAAAAAAAACCAAAACGAATGAAACTCATTTAAAAAGCAAACAACAAGAAATGGAAAATCATCAATATTGCAGTGATAAAGCGACTATAGAACGACGAAGTAGGTAGGTGTCAGTTCAAGTTTTTTGCAGAACCTTCTAAGTTGTGGTCACTGCTAGAGTGCTAGCATCGACACACGGGAAGTCGATTTCAGTCGAATTCTTTATAGAAGAAAATTGGCTTTCAGCTCAAAAACCTGAACACAGGCGTTCTGCATTAGTGAGGGGGCAACATAGACACCGAATCAAAGGGGATTGTAATTCGTTTGAAAAATAACTATTCTTCGGGTCTCGAATGGCATACTTGCAGAACTCTTCAAATTCGAATAATTCAATAGTTCTATGTCCTCCAAAGACTACCGGGACATATTTGCTAAATGGTGCATACAAAATCTTATCCAGCGTACTTTGTATGCGTTTAAAACCTTTCGGCAACACTATCCTCGGCAGTATCATCAATGTGGCTTAGGCCAGCAATCGCAATAATTCAAAACCTGCAGAGGCCAAAGAATTTAAGATTGGAAACTATTATGTCTTTTTTGAAAGTATTCAATGCCAATGGCGTTGTCTGTACTGGGGAATTCAAAAACAACCGTTTCAGCTTTTTCGCATGACGTTAAACTTTGAACAGCTCCTCCCATTTACTCCAAACCTTTTTTATAATTTGCACACAATCAAATGATTTGGTTATACCCTTATGATGCCAGCGAGACAGTTAGCGCTTTAGGAATGAAGGGAGGGTTTGGAAACGAGTTTTTTGTGTACATTGGCCTTGCAATGATTGGTAAAGGTATTACGGGTAAATTGTTTAGGAGAAGGATTGCAACTGGCCACTTCTCTAGAGCGGCTTCAAAGCTGCATAAGTGCATATGATGGCGAAGTATAAAATCGGGATTCAGAATTAACTGATCTAGCTCCGCACCCGCTAAACAGGTGCAGTGTCAAATTGATAACAGCTAATCAAGTTGTTTCAAACATGCGCAGGGTTTAGACAAGGAGATGCTCTGTCATGTGATTTCTTCAACAGTCCTGGAGCAGATAGCGCGCAAGGCAGGTGTGAGCACGGAAAACTCTATCTTTAACAAATCAACCTAGCTCCTAGGCTATGCAGACGCATAGACATCATCGGTCGATCCCAGAGAGCTGTGCTTGAGGCCTTCACAGCGATCGAAGCAAAGCTCGTTGGCCTTGAAGTGAATGCTTTCAACAAACAAAGCAACATCTGTCCACCGCCTAGGGCAAAACGTCACTGTTGGTAGCAGCAATTTCGAGGTGTTCACCCATCTTGCAACAAACCAGTGCTACTCAACGGCGCCGAGTGCTGGACGAAGTAAAAAAGAGTGATCGGTTCTGGGCACTTTCGAAAGAAAAATTCTTCAACGGGAAGAAGGTTCAGAACTGTACGAGCTGTACCAAGATTTGGATGCAGTCCAGAAAGCCAAGAAAAGACGACTACATTGGCTCGGCCACATCGAGCGAATGGACGACAACGCTCCAGCTAAGAAAGTCTTCTCATCGCAGCCCCCAGATTCGAGACGACAAGGAAAACCGAACCTCCGGTAAAAGGACCGTTTGGGCAACTGAAGAGTACATGCTAGAGACCGATCCCGATGGAAGGCTGCAGTTTCACAGGCTGAGATCCTTCATGGATTGTGAGCCGGATAAGTAAGTAAGTAAGACAAGAGATCAAGAGAGAGAAAAATAGAGGCTAGGGGTTAAAACGGAGCTCTAGAGCACACCAAGTTTTCTATTGTGGGTTTCAGATTTCAATCCGCCCAATACAACTTGAATTAGACGTTTATACGGAAAGCACGCATTTTCAATAAAAGAGCAAGATGCCAGACTTTTGAATAAGCCTTGGCACATTTCAGAAAAGGAGACTGGAGTAAATAGCGCATAGCCCTACTGGTACTGGTACTTTTGTTTACTTTCGACAACTGCAAGACGGTCCCTCTTGTTACCGTGTTCAATGAAAAGTTGCATGTATGAGGCTGAAATCATATATGGATTTGACGCCGTAAGAGTCAACATAGAAAAAGCATGAAGGAAGCAACAGCAGGCTTCGAATGAAGCAACATTTTGAATGTTACAGTGAGCGATATAAGCATGACGGCTAAGTCTGAATCGGTAAACAAAAACTATTTCTTGACGTGGTCTAAAATAAAAAAATAGAGTGGCGCGAAAGCTCATGCAGAGCCAAGGCCTAAGTGGCTTACTCTCATCACCAATAATCTAGGTGTGTGTGAAGAATTGGGGGGACCTACAATTTATCGCCGATTCCGAACGGCAAAGTTGAGACGCACTTTTTCATGACAGATTGATACGATTGATTGATAAGATGAAATAAAAGAACGAGTAGGACGCGAACCCACGACGTTCTGCTTAGCAGCCAACGCACCTAACCACTAAGCTACGGACACTACCTTGACGTGCTCTAAGACAAACAAAAGCTAGCCGTCCTAGTTCTGGGTGGAATGCAAACAAATACTCCCATCCGAGTGCAAATTGTTAACATGAATGGGTAAAAGGCTCAGAGTATCGAATCTTCCGAATGTTTCAAAAGTTAAATGCACAAAACCCTAGCGAAATTGCAAAATGTCCTCACATTCAAACAAAAACAAAGCAATTTAACCAAAAACACGCGGGAACAACAATTAAGTAAAAAAGGAATGTTACAGGTAATAAATATGTATTTGGGGGTGAATGCGAGTAGATAGGTGGTAGTTGCCTAAATACAATAAAAAACTCTTGTTTTATTATGGCAAAAGGAAAAACCAAAAAACTATCATTTTTGTTAAATTGCAAACCTTCATCTACTTTTACCGAAAACAAAAGAAAATTATATTCTTGCGGATATTCTTTTTGGTTAAATTTGTAAAATCAAACGAAACAAAAAAGACGGCAATCAGCACTGACAAAGCAGCTCGAATTTCGTTTTCTTTTTTTTTCGCTTCGCAAATTTTTGAATTTCAATTTTTCATCGACAAGACGACCAACGAACGATTCTTGTCTTCGAGATTTTTATTTGGCGTTAAACATTTATTTTTTTTTGTCTAGTTGTAGTCGAAAAGGAAATTTATCAAATTTTCTTGTTTTTTTCTTTTGGTTTTGGCCAGCATACAGTACCTAGACATTAACTTTAGTTTTACGTTTTACCACTTTGTTGAGAAAAAATAACAAATTATTGAATTTATTATAAATATAAATATATTTTGTGAAGTTTCTTTTTTGTTTGCGCAAAAGAAAGTCGTTTGCTTTTATTTGATTTTCTTCAATTTCTTTTTGCACTTTTGATAGAAGAATTTTTTTTTTTGGTTTCTATCTTTCCCGTTTTTTCACCACAATTTTTTTTAGCTGTTTCTTTTGTCACTGAATAATTTTTGAGAATTTTCACCACCGACCGTCAAGACGCAGGGTGAGGTGGCGAAGAGGTTTCTTTTTTTTTTTGATAAGTTAACACTTTTTTTCTTTGTTCAATATCGAAACACAAAATTCAATTCGGAAGTTAAAATTTGTTTGGTTCAAAAGGAAAATATAAAATAGAACTAAGGAAAGAAGAACGGAAATTTAAAAGAAAAAAAAAAGAAAAACTAAAAGAAGTTTTTGGTTGGGATCGTTTTTGTTTTGGAGTGAATTTTCATTTAGAAAATATGACACAACATAGCGATAGCAAAGCGAACGATGAACGAGTCAGAGCAGGAAGGAAAATATTCAATCGCAAATTCACCACGAAAGATGTACACTGCTTTTGCGAATAAGAAAAACAATTTTTTTTCGTCGGGCTTTTTTTCGATTTTTGAATTGTAGTTTTTGGTTTATTTTCCACTTTGATTGTAATTTAGTTCACAAATAATGTTTGGGAGGATTTTTTTGAAATTTTAATATTCGATTTAAATTAATTTTGATGGCACGAATTAGGAAGTTGACGCCGAGGATACATTTCGCGTCGCGTATTTTATTTTATGGCATCGGTTTGTGTTTATGTGTGTGTGTGTGTAGCTCTGAATTTACCTACCACATGGTGGGTATGTAATGAAATGTCAATAGTTGTGGCAGAAACCATTTCCGACTGAATGTTTTTAGTATAGGCAGAGTTCAGTGGAAGCACAGAGAAGCCGTTCCGGGTTAGCACAAAAATGTGTACATAATGGATTCGTTAAATTTTTAAAAACAAAAACAGGGAGCCAGAAAAATAATAAATTAATTAAAAAAAAGATTTCGTCAATTCTATAGTTATATGATTGTTAGCGGATTGTTCAAACTAAGTTCATAAGAAATAACTTATTTTGAATTAAATTAAATCTAGTAAGGTTATAAATCAACATCTTAACGAACAATTTCCGGGTCTTGTTAAATGGAAGAAATCTAAGCTCTGATTAATTTGTGGTTTCGTCGATACATGGATCAGAGTTAACCCTCGATTATGCAACTAAAATGATTTGAGAACTTTGTCGGAAAGCGGATTATATGTAAACACTTTCTATTCCTACCTCTCTATATCTCTGTATGTCAAACTATTGTAATGTGTACACACTTTGTAACTCCGCCTCTTTATATCTCTATACTTAAATGTGTATACACTATTTATCTCTGTCACTCTAAAATTGTCTAATTACTGAATAGTTATGTAGCAAAAGTTTTATTTGTAGTTGTAAGTAATTGTGTATACACTCTTTAGAGTTTCCCCTACACTCTAGTGGTTAAGAGGAGAACTTCGTTAAGCATCGAGAAGTTTCAGCGCCTACTAAAACCTAGTAGTTTCTCGAACTTATTTGAGTTATATAAATACCCGCTTGGTGTCGAAGCAGAATTAATTGAATGTGAACTGCTATAAAGTAAAGACACTGTGTTTGAAAGTAATAATTGAAAGTGTTGAATAAATAAAGTGAATTTGTGTTTTATTTGAAAAGTGAATAAGTTTTAATTGTCGGACCGAGCCGAATATTACAATACAAAAGAACAAAGAAGCGCGTCAATACATGATTCGAGTAACGTAAAGGAAATAAAACCTCCGTTCGGGTACGGTAGTAATATATTTCCATCTAATGGCAACAAGGGTGGCGAAGAAGTAATCGTGAGTCTCAACACAATAATTTTTCTTAAAAAGAGAGCTTCCAATATCTTGGAAGTATCGTATATACCGAAGGCGGAAACAAACAAGACATTGATAATCGTTTATACAGTGACTTCTCTTCTGTTACGAGTTACCAAGATCAACAGCCTGTACTACGCCCCTGGTTGTACGTTAGGGTAAAATCTTTAAGATTCCATCAAGTTACTTATTTAATCTTTGTCTCCCATCTCCTTGTGACGGACATTTCGGACGGTATTAAACTGGAAGTAACCAATATTACAAAGATCTGATGCAAATGCATCGTATGAAAGTAATAGAGCTGCCTTAAGTACAAAATAAGCAGTGAACTTATACGGTCTTCCGAATTCTGGCTATTCCCTGAAAAATCTCATTCAAAGTGTCGTAAATTTAATGACTTTGGTCTTCAGGCCGTTGACAAATGTTCAAGGGAAAAAAGGCGCAGAGTTTATCCGAATTCAAATGATAGTAAATAGGTAACCTATGAGATCCCATCTATATCTAACATTTCCGATGAAGTTTGAATGGAATAGAAATAGATAAATCAAAAACGGGTGAGACCGCCTAAGGTGAAAAGATCTAAGGTAGATATTATAGTCCTGTCTGCATCGACGGTGAATGGAGGAGAAGACTTAACCTCGAACTGTACAGGTTGAACAGCGAAACTGAACTAGCTGTACTAGTACTCTGTCCGATAGTACAGTACAGTTCAGTACAGTACAGTACAGCTTACATACCTTATGGGAGAGCTTTTTAAAAATCAATGGTGCGCTATTTCTACATCATTGAAGGGAACTCCTTTACATAAAACACTCATGAGTTTTTGATGGCATCCGACATGGAACCATTGAATAAGAAGTACGATGGATGAACTATTCAAAACAACCGTGCACACCACGGGCATCATAGAGAATATATAATACCTAGAGTCGCGACTCCGGGTGTTCGCTCTCTTTTTGCCTACAAGCCGCAATTTGGTCGTTTTGTACTAACCCGGTGAGAATGTGTTAGTTTTCCAATGCTTTTTAAATGAGAGATTGCACCAATACATTCGCACTGAGTTAGATACAATGCTCAGGTTTGAGTCAAGGTGGGTTTCATGGGCTCAGATTTCGAAAATAAGATTCCGTTGGGCTCAAAATTTTCAAAAAAAAAAAAACTAAAACATACAAAAACATGCATGTAATATGAAAAATAACTTCGTTATATTGTTTCTTTGCACTTTTAGGCCGTGTGTGAATTGCGTTCAAATGTGTGTTAAAATTTAACCAGCGTTAAAATTTGACACTAATGAGGTGAACAAAATGGGTTAAAATTTATTAAGCTGTGGAGCAGGTTAAAGTGTGTTAAAATTTGTTCTTGCTTTTGTATTCCAACAACGGAACATAACTTACCGCACGCTCTCTTCTCTGTTTAATTGAATTTCTTGTTAAAATGCGTTGATATTTTGAAAGATATAAAAGAATGAACAAAATGTCATTTTTCTAAACCAAATACGAATTAATTGTTTTGTTTCTTTTTAATATGATAGATATCAGCTATAAAAACAATTTTTCAGTGTTACCACACCGAATAAGTCAATTAATCAAAATGGGAAGTTTGTTTGATTATTTTTGACTGTTGTTTTAAAATATGACATTAACATCGAGAATAATAAATAAAAAATTTTTTTTTTAGTTTCAGAGACTTTTTATTAACCCTGTTTTCTTAGAAATATGTTTTGTAAGAGAAATTATTTTTCCATGAAAAAGGAAACCAATTTTTGTTCAGGGAAATTTCTTAAATTATCGAGGGAAATTTTTGTATCTTACGCAGAAATCTTGGTTAAAATAATTGTTTTAACGCAATTCACACAGCAAATGGCTAAATTTGATCCCACCTCAAACAAGACGTCAAATTTTAATCGTGGTAGAAGATTTAACGCAAATTTTAACGCAATTTACACACGGCCTAAACATATAATTGAAATCGCACCATAATTTACCAATATTTGTATCAAAAATCTTATGTCGTTTTCCATTGACGAATCTCAGAATGAGATTTTTGAATCTGACAGCTGAAAGGGGGGGTGAAGACGGGAAAAAGTGGAAAAATCTCAGATTTCATGTTCTATTTGCGTCTTGAGATTCAAAAAAATGAATCTGATGTCGTTTTCTATTGACTTTTGAGATTTGTGTGTAAAAATCTCAGATTCTCCACTGCAAATAGAAAATAGAATATGAAATCTCGAATCTTTTTTTGTAATTGTGTGCGTGAAATGTCAAATTTGATCGATAAAAGCAGTGTTAGTAGACGTAAACAAAATATCATTTTCTGACAATAAAAACGATAACATTTTTATTTAATATTGTTTAAAATGCGTAAGTTCAAAAAAAAAAATTCACGTTTGTCGTTCCGCACATGTCACTTTTTAAAGGTGTGTGTAAGTCTGTGTGCAAATAGGTGTGAATCTTGTTAAAAATCCAGATTCAGATTTCTGAATCTCAGATTCATTTTTTTGTCATTTTCTTGAATCTCAAGACGCAAATAGAACATGAAATCTGAGATTTTTCCACTATTTCCTCTCTTCACCCCCCCCTTTCAGCTGTCAGATTCACAAATCTCATTCTGAGATTCGTCAATGGAAAACGACATGAGAATCAGAAATCTGAATCTGGATTTTTAACAAGATTCACACCTATTTGCACACAGACTTTCACACACACTTTCAAAAACTTACATGTGCGAAACGACAGATGTGAATTTTTTATTTTTGAACTTACGCATTTTAAACAATATTAAATAACAAATGTAATCGCTTTTATTGTCAGAAAATGATATTTTGTTTACGTCTACTAACACTGCTTTTATCGATTAAATTTGACATTTCACGCACACAATTACAAAAAAGATTCGAGATTTCATATTCTATTTTCTATTTGCAGTGGAGAATCTGAAATTTTTACACACAAATCTCAAAAGTCAATAGAAAACGACATTAATAAACGTTAAAAAAACACAGGAGAAAATCGAAATATTACGCATACTGTATTACGCATTTGCTGTGGTGAAAGTCTGTCACTTTGGGCCCGTGTTACCGCAGGGAAAAATATTTTCGAGTCCCAGAAGCTTCAAAAACGAGTCATTTACAAAAAAAAAGTCCACGCTAAAAAAAAATTAATTCTTTCAGAAATCTTTTTTTTTGTATTTTTAACATTCGAAAAATTAATTGTATGGTTTTAATGTTCGTAATACAAGCGTTTAGGACAAGAAATAGACGACTTAAACATGTGATTATTTTTTTCAAAATACAAAATTCTTAGTAATTGTAGGGGGAAGTGGTCACCCTTCGTACAGTTTTTACTTTTTATTTTTTAGTTATTTATTTACTCAGTGCAGCTTCGAGTTAATGGACTGTATATTTAATATATATATTATTACACTTTATGAAAAAAATTTACACTGCTACGTCAAAGGCTTAAATAGTTATAGCCATTTTAATGGGATAAGATTTTTGTACGAATCCTCCCCACCCGTGGGGTACCTTCGTACAGCACATGGGGCACATTCGTACGTCATGGGGAGGATTCTCACAGGATATTTAAAAAGTTAATTTGGCTTCCTTTTTATTTGTCAAATACCAAATACCATGTTTTAAACATTTACTTACTTATTATTTATTCAACTTGACCCATTGTTACCTCTAATTCTGCTTTAAAAAATAGAACTCAAAGTTTTTTTTTTTTTATGTTAGGAAAATATGAGATCTTTATTTTTTTAAATATAGTTAATTCATTTTGATTATTTTTAAAATAACAAAAATAAATAAATAAATAAACTCTTCTTTAACAAAAACAGAAAAAAACAAAAACAAAAACAAACAAAAATACTTAATTCTTAGTATAATATAAATTCATATAATGAGATCGTAAAACTTATTCAATATTGAAATGACTAAGGTCGGTTGAAAAAGTAAAAAAATTTGATGTCCTTGCTGTGCAATGTGGCCTTGGTTCAGGATCAGGCAGGATCATTGCGACGTCAATAATAAACTGAGTATGAATGTCTTCTACTTTGGGAAAGACGAAAGACATTGATGATCCTGGTTTCTTTCGTAGATATGAAACCTTGAGTTCTGTTGGTGAATAATGATTCAGAACTTTTCCGACGTAATAGACATCAGATTTTTGTTGTTGAAATTTTACCAAAACAAAAGAATTATTTTTTATATTTTCCGGGGTCACTTCAACATTTTTGTTCACATTATTTAAATCGTAATCAGCCTCGTCGTCGCTTTCTACATTAAACGGCGATGTGGAGCTTTCCCGCAAGGTTATTTGCGATGTTTCGGAATCATCAACATTTTCAATTCTTTGTATTTTTTTTTTTTCTTTTGAGTGGAACTAACCTCGGCCAAATTACGTTTAATAATTTTGGCTTTTGCTTTTTTTTCCTGCTCTTCTTTTTTTACTTCTTTTTGTCTTAGCCTTTCTTCGAGTTCATTTTTCTCAGGAGTATCTGTATAAATGCGCGATTTGCCAGGTTTTTTCCTTTGTTGGTTTTCTTGCTTCTTACAATTTTCGGATACGGTCTTATGGCTTCTGGTGTTATAGGAACATATGTTGATGTTTCCGATGGAGTCTCAGCTGCAGAAGATGTAGATGGGTTGCAAAATGTAGCATGAGCCTCTGGTTGTGTGATAGCTGTAGAATTAGGTGGTTGAAAAGATTCTTCGATAAGTTCATGAAGACCTTGGAGCAAGGATGTGGGTGAGAAATCAGAAGCATCATTGGAACGAAGAAGCGGATTCTGTAAATTTCTATTAGTCACTGGAGATGATAAAGAAGTTTGTGGTTCTAATACAACAGAATTTGTTACTGGGTTCGGTGAAATATTAGGCGTTTTTTCGTGACAACCAAGTAAAGTAAAAAAAAAATTTAAACAAAGAAAACAACAATAAAAATTGACTGGATTTTACTTTAGCTTTTAATCGAGAGTAAAACTTACTTGGAATGTTAATTCCTTTTTTTCCAACTCAGAGGGAGCTGTAGTAAATTTTTTGAATAATTCAATATGGCAAATGTCAAAATTTGTCAGTTTGTTTTATGAAAGCATTTAAATTAAAATCAAAATTGACAGTAAAATCGAATTTGAATCTGGATCGTTTTCTGGACGTTTTGTTTTCTTTACTTTACTTGATAGTCACAAAAACACACCTATTGTTTAAAGTATTCGAAGACAAAACGTCAATTGGAGCAAAGTCTGTATCGCTAAAAGCCATTTCATTAAACGGCCATATACCTGGCTTAGAAAATCCACTTATAATATTCTTCGCTGTAAAAGATTCTAAAAATGCCAATTTAACGAGTTTGGGAATAGTGTATATGCTTATTGTTTTTCCTGGATTCATCATGTGCCAGTTATTAAACGCTATTTTCAACTTAGACTTAAACGGCCCAAAAACTCCAACATCCAAGGGCTGCAGGCGATGGCTTGTGTGTGGAGGAAAAGTCAAAAAAGTCATACCATTATCTGGAGCAAACATAATGGCTTGTAGGCTGATGTGGCTTTCATGATTATCGCATAGCAATAGGATAGGATGTTCTTTCGAGCTAAGAGTGTGCTTTTGAATATGTTTTAGCACACTAACAAATATATCTGAATTAATCCATCCACTCCTGTTCGAAGCCCCGATACTTCCTTCGATTGAGCCGTCGAGGAAATAATCCTTGTAATGCACACGTGGGAATACGAATAGTGGGGGGATTGTGTTTCCGCTTGCAGAAATAATCACGCCAAAAGTAACGAGTTCACCCCTCTCAGCGGAGACTATCTGTCCTACTTGCCTTTGTGTTTTTGGTGCTAAGACTTTGGGTGTTTCCAGGACAGTTGAGACCCCTGCCTCGTCAAAGTTGAAAATTCTGTCCGAGGGAAAATTATGTCGTGAAAGAACGTCAGCCAAGTTTTTATAAAACTCTGCAACAGCCGTTTTGTTAAATGCGAATGACCGTGCAATACTTGTGTTCTCAGGCTTTCGCAAGCTAAGATTAGGATTCCGTTCTCTATATTTGCGCAAACAATCTAGACCAGCCATTTGGTTATCATCCCATTTCGTTGGGTATTTCAAATTTAAGGTTTTTGCATATTCAAATGCGAGTTTCCGAATTTGTTGCGTTGTGACTCCGTAATGCATTTTGCAGCAATTAATAATATACTCATTTAAATGCTCTTCTTCTTGCAGTGAAAATACTTGTAGGCTTGTAAACTTGGAGTGAAATTTTCGTGGAGGCTTATCATAAGAAAGGGTTTTTCTATATTTCTGCACTCTGCTTTGCAGTGTTGATTTTTTAATGTTGTACTTTAATGCCGCTTTTCTAAAAGACAAAGTCCTTTCCACTACTTCGTTAACTGCTAACTTAACGGATTCCTCGTCAACTCCTTCGTTTCGGACACCTTTTTTCTTATATGTCCGCACCATGATTCTGAAAGAAATTATTATTTAGATAAAAAACCAACCTCAATTTGCTATAGAATGCGAAAAACTGATTTTAAAGGATTAAGTTTCATTTTGATAAAACAGTAACTTTGTGTTTAGACTGTAACCTGCTCAAGAGAATTTAATGGGGAGCATTCGTACGCGTACGAATGTGCCCCATGTTTGACTGTACGAATGCTCCCCAAGCTGAACACAATACACAAAAACCAATTTCTCAAAAACTGTAATGAGATTTTGCAATATTTATAATTTAAACACAAATTTAACACTTTTATCAACAATTTTTCATCACTATTTAGCCAAAAAACATACATACTCAGTGCACTAAAAAACTCTAAACGACTTGTCGCGACCGTATCTGTTGCACCAGTGATTTAAAATTTATTGAGCAGCTCGGCACCTACTATGTCTATGCACATTAGTAAGCACGTTTTTAAATACCGTTTAGTTTTGGTTTTATGCTCACTGTACGAAGGGTGACCGTGTACGAAGGGTGACCACTTCCCCCTACCTATTTGTGTCTGCAAAAAAAAAACGAGTCAAACGTGATAAAAACGAGTCCCGCAGTCAAGGACGAAAAAACGAGTCCCTTTTGATTCTATAGAGGCCATGTGGTAACACTGCTTTGGGCAACAGGAAAAAAAAATTTACTCACGGCTGAGTACTCACTTTTTTTTTCAACCCTTACACAGATTCACGGACACGAAAAAAAGAGAGGATTGTGAGGGTTCACCTCAGAAAAATGTTGAAAGTGTTTTCGGCAAGGGAGGAAAAGGTCGCGATTGCTACTCTAGGTGTTATATATTCTCTATGCACTGGCTACTGAGGCCATCGCTTGGAAAGAACAAGACAACAGAGAGAGACAAATAGACACATAGAAAGGAAGAACACATAACATAAACCTACGTGGCACAGAGGAGGAGACACAGATTTTAATTGTCTCATATCATAGTGGTGGTGTCCTCAGATAAACTGGCGATTTTTGTAGAAAATGAATGCTACCGAAGCTGGGGCTTGAACTCGTAGCGTTCGGCTTAGCAATCAACTACTCTTTCCTCTGAGCCATGGCCACCTGATGAAATAAAGTAGTAGCAGTTAAAAGACTTTAAAGCAGTTAAAAGACTTCAAGCAGTTAAAAGACTTCAAAGCAGTTAAAAGACTTCAAGCAGTTAAAAGACTTCAAAGCAGTTAAAAAGCTGCAAAAGCAGTCAAATGACTGCATAGCATTACATTAGGCCAGTTGCACCTAACAACATCTCACTGAGATCTCAGAGATTTTTTAGGTGGAACAAAAAATCTCAGCTTAGAACTGAGATTTTTTTCTTAGATCTCTGAGATGACATTATTTTGGATTCGATTTCTCACTCAGCTATTTTGACGTGAATTTTAAAGGATTTCAAAGAATGCAAGCAGTAAAAAGTAATGTATTCTATTGACTTCAAGTCTTTTAAGTGCTCTAAATGATTTTTATACAAAGTTAAGTACTGACATGAAGTCAAAATACTCAAAAAATAAGTCTTTTTAATCTTTTTACTGCAATACAAAAATGATTGCATTCTTTTACAGCTCTGATAAATACAAACAACCTACTCGTGCGGCGTGCGAAACTAGACAGAGCGGGAGCGGTTAACGGAGTCCACCCCGGATTGTAGCGACAACTTAAGTAAGTAAATAGCACAAACAAAATGATTAATAAATATTATTAAGTTTTATTTCTATACAAGTCTTGTAAAGAAATAAATATTTTATATATAGGTACATATATATATATAATATATTATACAGACATTTATATGATTAATTTATAAAAAAATTCTTAAAATCTACGATTTTCTTAATCAAAAGATGTTTGCTCAAAAGCAAATGCATAAATATTACAGAAGTGTTCTATTAAACAAAAACCAACAAACAAAAAATGCAATAATTTAATTATAAGAAACCCAAAAGGCTTGGAAAATAGTATGTGGTTGTAGGTTGTCATTGTGCTACACAAATGTTTTATCTTTTTGCTTAAAAACTTATTGTAAAAATGATTATTCTCAAGAGAGACATTTCTTTTTTATAATAAAATAAAGCCTATAACTTACTTTAATAATAAGATTTGTGAATAATACTTTGTACGGAACAAATTTTGGTACGATAACAAAAAAGCAATCCAAATAAGAAAGAAATATAATAATTATGATATTTTTATAGTGTGATGATTTACACAGTTAAGTTATAACTTAGAGAATTAATTAAAAGCTTAAAGAGCTGAACAGAATGCATCGCCAGTCGCTCGGCGACTAAAATAACTGCTGTCAAAAATGTGAAATTTGTATGACAGTCGCCCATTAGCAACACATTGCGTCGTTTGTCCCCGAAAGTTAAACTTTTTTCAACTTTGTATTGCGACGAGTTTGACGTTTGTTTTTTTTTTTTTTTTTTATCGTGTTTTTGTTTACTTGTTGATTCAACTCAAGGAATTTTTACTGATATTAATTTTTTGTGTGGTTAAGAAAACACAGGAGTTTTCATGGAATTAATTAGAAGTGACGAATTATTATGCAATATATCCGCTACGTACGGGCAATAACACCAGCGCCGAGATCAGACGAAGAATAACACTTGCTAATCACTGTTTCTTTGGGCTAAGAAAGTAATTGAGTGGAAAAGCCCTCTCTCGAGCAACTAAGGTAAAACTGTACAACACACTCATCATCCCAGTCCTGCTGTATGGTGCGGAAGCATGGACCTTGACAAAATCGGATGAAAGTGCCTTAGGCTGTTTCGAGAGGAAAGTTCTTCGTGTCATCTTTGGCCCCGTGTGCATTGAAGGGGAATGGCGAAGAAGATATAACAGCGAACTTTACGGGTTGTACAACGACGTGGACCTAGCCAGAAGGGTCAAGGTCCAGAGACTCAGATGGCTCGGTCATTTAGAGCGGATGGACACCAATGCTCCGGCCCGGAAAGCCTTCGACTCTATTCCCGAAGGACGTAGGAGGAGAGGAAGACCGCGACTCAGGTGGCGCACTCAAGTGGAAGAGGACCTCAATCAACTTGGAGTGCAAAACTGGAGACGACTAGCTAAGGACCGAGCTAGCTGGCGGAGACTGTTGAGGCCCAAGTCCACAACGGACTGTACCGCCACCTTAAGTAAGTAAGTAAGTAAAGTAAGTATCCGCTACGCAAATTCCTTGCATGCCCATGCACCAAACACAAAATATCTTCTTTTGATTTGAATGAATACAAAAATGAAGAAAAGAAGATAGCCCGTCGCGCGATTATTGTGTTCACAAATTTCTCAGCGATTTGGAAGGCGAAATTTTGACAGCTGTCACTTTCGTCGCCTTGCGACTGGCGACTGCATTCTGTTCAGCTCTTAAATCACATTCATTTTCTACCGCTAGCCGCTAGACAGGAAAACTACTGCAGTACGCTTCGGACAGTCAAACGAGAGTCCTTAGCTTCGATTTAAAATCTATCTTCTGTTTCTGTTAGTTTAATATTAATTAAATGCCTCTTATGACGGTTTTCTCTTAGAGTTTGAGTATGATAATAGGAGGAAGTTGCTAAATCAGACTTGAAAGTAATCGTCAACATCTCCATTTTCGCTAGCAGTTGCACTCTCACCAGTACTGCTCAAAAGCTTCGAATCACTATTGGAATGTTTGCCATCGGTGCTGGATGGCGTGCTGAGTGGCATGATGTCAGAACTGACCGTTGCTGTATTTGTAGTTGATTCGGTGTTAAGCGCTCGTAGGGATTTCTCCAGATCAAGATAACGCACTGACTCATAATTCGGATCTGAATCACTGCCAGTTAACGATTCATAATTACTCGATGTCGATGGTAATAATTGATGACTGCTGCTGCTGAGTGTTGTTGTTGGTGTGTCACTGCTTGTTTTGATAATAAGCAGTTGTTCGGCACTACTTTGGCTAGTCGATGGAGAATTTAAAGGCTTTTCAAATGAATTAGGCGGCAGAGGTGGCGGTGGTGGCTGTGATTGTTGTTGCTTTAAATGCTTTGAATACAGTTCGGAATTCTTTTCATAGTTATTGTTATTGTTGCAATTAATTGTGATGCTTTCTTTGAACTTGTGAGCTTCGGCTATGCTCGCATAGTCGTGCAGCTTAGAATTGACTGCGGTTTTTGGTTCACCAATACGACTATAACCTGGAATGTCTTCATCGATGTTATTTCGCTCTTTAACCTTGCTGTAGCCGTCAATCATGTCATCGAAATCGATTCGCGGCTTTTCCATAACTTTTGCATATCCATCATCTGAGCCGGTTGTGCTGTATTTTGTGGGCTGGAGAACTTCGTAATTTGGATCATAGTCGGAGGTGGTTTTTCTTTGGGATTCATTTTGCTTGTCTTTACGAGCGTCTCATAGCCGGATCGCTGTTGTTGGCTGAAGATTGATCGGTAAGCTCTCATACCCGGGCTCACTATTGGCTAGTTTTAATACAGCATCTAATGAGGAGTCCAATGGAAAGTTCTGAACCAGATCCGAAGGCAGACGTGGTGGTTGTGGCGATAAACCTAAGGTTAAAAGAGAAAATTGATTAAACATTTTTGGACAATGCTTTTTTTTTACTGAAAACAAGTATCGACAAACTAAAACAATGGGATGTAAATGACCAAAACTAAAACACAACGTGTTTAACGACAACACAGTTAATTTCCATCATCAGGATCAAACATTTTGAAAGCGAAACTCTACAAAACCTCTACAAATATGTCAAAAAGTTAAAACCCAAGGACAAAATCTCATTTTGCTGACAACTTAAAACAGGAAACGTAGCTACATACTTAAATTAAGAGAGAAGAACAAAAAGAACAAAGTTTTGACTAGACATTTCAGCTTAGTGTAGAAACATGGTTTCCCGTTCGCATTCGGGTGGACATTAAAGAAGCATTCTAATTTGATCCTCAGCTTCTCTAACAGCACTATCTCCTGTGATACGATATTCCGGTTCCTATTTCCTTTGTTCTCCTGGTTGCTGCTTCAGTTGCTGCTTTCCTTCCAACTACACCAGTGGTCATCAATAAATTGAAGACGTAGTGTGAATATGTCGCAATCCCAAAAAAACTGATCCAGCCGTGCCGCATGACGCCAAACAATACGCAGTGTGCAAATGGGTAACAGCTCATCGGAGTTATTCTAAACATGCGCAGGGTTTAGACAAGGAGATGCGTTGTCATGTGACTTCATAGTCCTGGAGCAGATTGTGCGCAAGGCAGTTGTGAGCACGGAAAATACTATCTTCAACAAGTCCACTCAGCTCCTAGGCTATGCGGACGATATAGACATCATCGGCCAATCAAGAGATCTGTGCTTGAGGCCTTCACAGCGATTGAAGAACAGGCGAAACTCGTTGGCCTTGAAGTGAATGAGGACAAAACATAGTACATGCTATCAACAAACAAAGCAACATCTGTCCACCGCCTAGGTAAAAACGTCACTGTTGGTAGCTTACCTTAGAACAAACATCAATCCCACAAATGACACCTTAGTGGAGATCCGAGGAAGAATTACCCTAGCAAACAGCTGCTGCTTCGGGTTGGCTAAACAACTGTTTGGCAAAACCCTTGCGTAAGCTTTTCCATCTATCCTATTCTTCTGGGCTCGTTCCGAGCAGTTGGAAAACAGCATTTGTCCAGCCTATTCCAAAAAAGGCGAATCTTCTTCTCCCTCTAATTATCGTCCGATTGCACTTACGTCCCTTCTTTCTAAGGTCATGGAAACGCTGATAGACTATCAGCTTAAGAAATATCTCGAAGACCGAAAGCTTCTTAATGACCGGCAGTACGGCTTTCGCAGCAACAGGTCCACTGGTGATTTGATGGTTTATCTCACCGAACAGTGGAACAAATCTTTACATCGTTTTGGAGAAAGTAAGATTGTTGCACTTGATATTTCAAAGGCATTTGATAAAGTCTGGCATCTTGCTCTTTTATCGAAAATGCGTGCCTTCGGAATCGATGAATCCCTACTTCGTTGGATTAGAAACTTTCTTTCGAATCGTTCAATACAAGTTGTATTGGACGGATTCAAGTCTGAAACCTACAATATAAATGCTGGTGTGCCCCAGGGCTCCGTTTTGTCTCCAACCCTCTTTATCATTTTTATTAATGATCTCTTGTCTGTTACTTCTAATCCAATAAATTGTTTCGCTGACGATAGTACCCTAAGCTTCTCATATTCGTTTCCAGATTCACATCCCTCCTCTTCGGATGTGGAACTGCAACGGCAAAATATGATAAGCTCATTAAACTCTGACTTAAACAGCATTGTCCAATGGGGAATTAAGAACCGTGTAGAGTTTAATGCTTCGAAAACTCAATGCTGTCTGGTATCGTTGAAGCGAGCACTTGCATCAATGAGACCGAACATCTCGAGATTCTCGGTATGTGCATCACTGACCACCTCTTGTGGTCCGAGCACATACGCGATGTCGCCAAAAATGCCGCAAGATGTTTGGGTTTCTTAAGACGGTGCAAGAAATTTTTCTCCCCGTCTGATCTGGCTATCATCTATAAAACCTATATCCGTCCAAAGCTTGAGTACAATTCACATCTCTGGGCTGGTGCTCCAGCTACTTACTTAAGCCTCTTGGATGGAATTCAAAAAAGAGCTGTAAGAATGATTGGTGATAGAGAGATCACTGATGCATTCACCACTTTAGACCACCGTCGTAACGTTTCGTGTCTCTCTCTGTTTTATCGTTACTTCTACGGTAAGTGCTCTAGAGAAATAGCCAGTTGCATTCCACCCCTTAAACAATTCAACCGTAATACCCGCGCTTCCAGGAATGCCCATCAGTTTACACTCGAGCCCAACTTCGGTCGTACGCTCAAGTATAGAGAATCGTTCTTTAGCCGTACTACGCGAATGTGGAACTCTCTTCCACACTCTGTTTTTCCCGATCATTGCAATGTTCAGGAATTTAAAACCAATGTACACCGGCACCTCCTCTCTAGCCCCGTCCTTCTTTCCTAAAGTACTCACTGTGTCTATGGCATAAAAAGGGTATAAGAACCCCTTGAGTGTGTGCTCATTATAAAAAAAAAAAAAAAAAAAAAAAACTGGGTTCAAAACTTCTCACGCGAAAGACAAAGTGTCTGCTATACCAAACTTAGATTTTACCAGTCCTACTCTACGGCGCCGAGTGCTCGACGATAAGTAAAAAAGGGGAATTGATACTGGGCACTTTCGAAAGAAAAATTCTTCGACGGATTTTCGGCCCCGTATGCGACGATAGCGAATGGAGAAGAAGGTTCTGGATGTAGTCCAGAAGGCCAAGAAAAGACGATTACATTGGCTCGACCACATCGAGCAAATAGACGACAACACTCCAGCCAAGAAAGTCTTCTCATCCCAGCCGCCAGGTTCGAGATGACAAGGACGACCGAACCTACGACTGGAGAGTGCATGCGAAAGACCATTCACGATGGAAGGCTGCAGTGTCTCAGGCTGAGATCCTTCATGGATTGTGAGCCGGATAAGTAGTTTGAATATTTGAGCGATAGTGGACTTTGTTTTTGACCATGGTTTCCTGGCCTCCAGTTGTGACTGGCCACGGTTCTATGTGCCATTAAGTTCGTGGCCTTAAATGGTTTCCTAGGGAATTCCAGGATGTCCCAATGATTGACCAGGGGCAACAAGGTATATTCTATGTAGTTTATACATCAGTGGATCAGGTAGTACGATCGTCACTTTCACCAATATGGATTTCCCGTCGAAGAAAACAGATGTTTATTTTTTGCCGCCTGATGCAAAACTAATAAATCTCCAAATATATTTCTGCCATTGGAGGGCATTTTTTTGATGATATCACTTACGTTTTGGGCGTTCAAAATTAACGGTTTTGGTACAGGTCTTCAAAAATTTATAGCTCTATGCGGTAATTCTATAATCTTTGAAGTAAGAAAATACATGATGTCACTCGTTGCTGCTCTCGTCTGAAGGAGGTCTATTTCGCTTGATAGATTAGTGACAACTTGTCAGATTGAGTTACTGAAAAACTACAGTCCTGACGTAACATTCTCAGTTTCAGCCTCGAGATCTGCTATGAGCCTTCTGTAGCAGATTTAAAGTGTCTTCGTGTCATCACGTTTGAGTGTGCTTAGTTGATTGGACTTATCAGTTTATTGACAAACTGTTTCAAACTTTCACATAGTACTGCAGAACATATGATGCCTCTTTAGTTGGTGCAGTTTAGAGGGTCTCTTTTCTTCAGGATCGCGCAAAAAATGCTGAGGTTCCATTCATGTGGCGTGCTCTCTTCTGACCCTATTCTGCAGATGAGTTGATGCATGCTCTTTACCAAGTTGTCACAGGCCGCTTCGTAGAGCTCGGCATTGATGTCGCCGTCAGCTCCCGCACCTTTTTTGGTTTTAAAGGTCGGGTTGACGGAAATGTTGGCTGGCTTGCGTCGTCTTCATTGAATGGTTCATTCTGCCTGACAGTGGAATTTGATTCGTCGTCGCCGTTCTACTACAGGAATGGTCCTTCCATATCCTCAGTATAGAGTGTTACTTTACTACGATATTTCCCAATCGGTCTTTACAGGGGCCTGATTATGGGATTCGCGGCGGATCGTTTCGCTGCTTTATATGCTACTTGCTTGGCATTCAGGGGTTTTGTTTTGGTGGCCGTGGTGGCAGCATCCCTATTGGCTTCCTGGCAATTCTGCCACTGGTTCTTAATACTTGATGCTGGCTGTACCAAACTCCTCAATTGGAAAAGGATTTGGCGATCTGTTGCGATTGTAGCCGTCCGACGTCATGCTTTCTTCTTTGATTTGGTTGAGATATCGGCTGTGCCACCTTGGCTATGACAAGGTAGTGGACCAAGTCAACGTTGGTCAATGCTAAGAAAAAACAGATCCAAATAAGTACACAGACAGAACTACCTACAAAACCCAAATAAATTGGACACCGTCGGTCGGTATTCAAAAAAACTACTGTCCACAACATCAACAACGTTTCCAACGTTTGATAAAAAAAAACAAAAACTACAAGCGCTATCGACTTTCTACAACATCAAATAATTTAACTACAACGACGATGATACGATGAAAGATGATACTCAAAAAATAAAATTAAATTGTTTAGAGAAACACAAAACCAAAATTAACACGAAAACGCAAAAATAATAAAAATTTGGCTTACTTGCTTAGAAATCATTTTTCGAAAAACGTTTAGGGGCTAGCATTAAGGATTGACATTGTTTTAGAATTGCGCATTAGTTATGTCTGTCAGTTCAGGGCATATTATGTTTGTTTTTTTGTGATACAAGATTTAAAGTTAATAGTTACCCCGTTCGACAAGACGTTCAGTCTGCAGCATCTGTGCGTAGCAATCTGATTTGCGATTTTCAATAGTACTTGATTTTTGTTTAATCTTATCCGCTGGAATAGTCTCATAGCCGTCGTCCTTGGTGCAATAGCTGTTGCTTCGTTGCCGTCGTATGCCTTTAAAAGAGAACACAATAAAAGATATGCATTTCTAGTTGACAACAATTTCAAACTCACTTGAAGAAGATGGTGGTTCGTGCATAACATTTATCACATAGTCCTTAAAATTTAGATTTTCGTTGGTAGTTAGTTTACTCATTTCTTGAATGGAAGTGTTGTTCTCTAGGATCTTGCGACCGAGGATAGGAGAGTTATTTTGTGATGAGGAATTCTGTGAGAATTTGTTTTTCTTCATAACCTGGAAATCAGAGGTTATTAAAATTTTTGAATACAAGAGAGATAGAGGCACAACTCACTTTAGCATACATCCCTTCAATGTCCTTATCCTTGGACGGACTAAAGTTTTTCTTCTTGATGGGCGAGTCTTCGGCACTACTGCTATCCTGTGGAAGTATGCATTCGATCACAGATGCCACTGAGTTCCTACCCGATGCTAAGGAACATGTTGAGGTGAGATTTGAATTGCTACTCAAGAACTGTTGTTGATTTTTGGGTGTTGGCGGTAGTGGAGAGTTCGCTTGGCGTTTCTCCGGTTTTGGCGAGCCTAGATTTCCCATTGAACTATTATTCGATGACGAGGATGCCTGCCTCGAGTGCATTTGAGCACGTAAGCTATCTACTGGTGGAGGAATGGGAACACTACAGTCGGGTTTGATGGTGGTTCTTGAATTTATAGTAGTATTGTCGGCGGCAGCGTTGTTGACGGCAGTTGCCGAAATTGAGGAGGAGTTTTCTTGCATTCGCAGAGCTGATGAGCTGTTGCTGTTGATCTCCACAGCAACAACTATCGGATTCGAAGGTTGAATTTGAGCATACGTTTCAGAACCGCTGGTATAAATTTCAGCAGCAACTGCACGATTATTGGGGTCCTCAATAGCAGCATAGGTTTCATCTATTAATTGTAACATTAAATGACTGTTGATGAACGAAGCAAATGTCATACCTGAATCATCAGACACTGTTGCATAGTGCGAATCGTTGCCTTCCTTAATCAAACGATTGTGACGCACTTTCGACTGCGCCAAAATATTTGCCAGAGGCTCTCGAACACTTATGCTGGTATAACCTTCTGAAAGAAAAACTCATTTAAAATTGCATACACTAACACCTTTTTTTTATCAATTTACTTGACGAGTCTTGAGAATCTCCGCTGAAATACGGCTGCTGGACGATGGGTGGAGTCATATAGGGGAGGTCATGACTTGCAGATACCATTCCAGCTATCGCTGAGGCGGCACCAATCATTTCTTGCTGCACATCCACTGGGCCAACTAGAAGACTTTGATTCGATCCACGATGGGATGAAGTGTCGTTGGATAAAACGCCAACTGTTTCGAAGGTAAGTTGACTGCTACTTCCGGCCACAGCAGAACTTGTACTGGGAGCATTTAGTTGAGCATAGGGGTGTTCCATGTTTCGGACCTTTAAAGATTTTTGCTTGATAAATATTTAACATTTGAAGAAATTTTGTATCTGATGAAAGGTAACAGCCATACGAGAATTCGCTCTAGGGCTAGGAAAACTACACACCTTAGCATAATCGTGGGGTGAGTTCTTTACTCTAGAGTATGGTGAACTAAAATCATCGGCTTGGCTAATTGAACTATGTTGAGACACACTTGTCTGTTTTTTTAAGCTTGGATTTGCTAAAATAAACGAAACCAAAATAATTATTTCAATCAAACACTGAAATAAATGTAACGAACGGCTTTTGTTTTGAGTTTTCCCAGCCAATTTGTCAGCCACTGTTTCGTACAGTTCTGATCCATTGTCAACTGTATCGTTCACTGGAATATCTGGCAAACTCCGATGGGGTGCGCTGCTTGCTCTAAAGAGAAAACGGAGTTTTAAAATATGAAAAACCATTTTTTTTTTTTGAGGTATGTAGCTACATACCTTTTTTCTGAGTCTCCATTCGATACCGTTGAGAGATTCAAATCATTTTGTGAAGCATGGTCGACATTGTTTATGATTATTTGATCGTCAGGATTTTTGAGCTTAACCATTCCTTCCATGCCCATGAATTCATTTCTAAATATTCAAATAAGAAAAAAAAAACCGTTGATAAATGAAACGACTTTGCTGCAGCTCGCAATACGGTGATAAGTAGCACTAGGTTTCCAAGACGAAAGATCTACACAACACAGCAACCTGGCGAACTGCGGATGGCCGAACCGCCAATAAGATCGTTCATTTGCTAATCGGAGCAAGGCACGCATCCAACATCTTGAACGTGCGCACTTTCCGAGGAGCAAATATCGACTCTGACCACTTTCTGGTAGTGGCTAAGTTTAGAGCTCGACAAAAACCACGTACGGCCCATAGAAAGGAGTTCAACGTCGGTTGCCTTAACTCTCAATGCCAGAGATTACAGTGAGCGACTCTCCGCTGTCCTCCCAAATACCACAGATGTCAACAACTTGTGGAACCAATATCGCTAATTAATAAAAAATATAGCCGAGGCCACCATAGATTACGAGCCATCCCGGAAAAAAAACCCGTGGTATGATGATGAATGCGAGTTATTGAGAGTCGGAAAATGCACGTTTGCAGATGTGCAACGGAAAACAAGAGCAACAAGAGAAGAAAATCGAAAAAGACCCTGCGAAGGAGAAAAGAGCATCCGAAGTTTCTCAGCTCAAAGATCTAGAAGAGTCTCGGGCCAAGAACAACACCCGGTGATTCTTTAAAAAGTCGAAGCACAGTGAAGAACAACCAAGTCACCGAAGCACAGGGAATTGTAGATGTTTTCAAGTAGCACTTCCAACAACATCTGAATGCGCATAATATCAAGCGAGCCAATGACGAAATAGAAGCGAGACCAGTCATTGAAGACCCAGTCCCTGCCCCCAGCGCAGAAGAGGTAGAAAGAGCCATCCAAAAGCTAAAAAATAACAAGTGTGCCGGGTCGGATGGCATTCCTGAGGAACTCTTTAAATATGGAGGAGGTGTTTTGTGGAATCGCATGCACCAAAGTGTGGGAGGAAGAATGCATGCCCACTGGTCGATAAGCTCCATATGTCCCACCTAAAAAAAAAGGCGATTACGTCATGCAAACACTACCGAGACATATCCCTGCTGAATGGTGCATACAACATCCTATCCAACGTACTGTGTGAGTGTCTTAAATCTTTTTGCAACACAATGATCGGCACGTACCAGTATGACTTTGGGCCAGGCAGAACAACGATAGACCAAATATTCACACTGAGGCAAATCCTGGGAAAGACCAACGAATTTCAAGTCGAAACCTACCTCCTTTTCATCGACTTCAAAGCTGCTTATGATATCATCCACTGCCAAGAGCTTATGATGGCGATGTCTGATCCCGGGACAAATCTGTCCACCGCCTAGGACAAAACGTCACTGTTGGTAGCAGCAATTTCGAGGTAGTTAAGGAGTTCACCTACCTTGGAACAAACATCAATCCCACTAACGACACCTTAGTGGAGATCCGAAAAAGAATTACCCTAGCGAACCACTGCTGCTTCGGCTTGGCTAAACAACTGGGTTCAAAACTCACTCGAAAGGCAAGTATCTGCTATACAAGACTATGACTTTACCAGTCCTACTCAAGGGCACCGTGTATTGGACGATAAGTAAAAAAGGGTAGTTGATACTAGACAACACTTTCGAAAGAAAAATTCTTTACGGATTTTCGGTCTCGTATGGCAAATCGAGAAGAGGAGAAAGCCAAGAAAAGGCGACTGCATTGGCTCGGCCACATCGAGCGAAAGGATAACGCTCCAGCCAAGAAAGTATTCTCATCGCAGCCCCAGGTTCGAGACGACAAGGAAGACCGAACCTACGGTACAAAAACCAAGTGACTGCGGATACCAGAGCGTTTGACTTTGGTGACTGGAGAGTGCTTGAGAAGGACCGTTCCCGATGGAAAACTGCAGTGTCTCAGACTGAGATCCTTTAGTAAGTAAGAAGAACTTGTTGCAAGAAGCCCTGACCAAACATCGGTTGTGGCAGGGATGAAGGCAAAACTCGTGGGTCCAGCGTGGAAACCAATTTTAGCTACATCAAGCAGGACCAAAATTCATCTTCTCTATCTCTTTTTTACAATCTGATTGGACGTCATTGGAGTCGTTCGTAAGTGCGCTGTGGCCATTTCTTAAAAGCTTTATTATTTTTTAAGGAGTTTATTGTTTCATTACAAATTCGGGAGTTTGTTTCCACAAACAGATCAGAAGTGTCCAATCCACTCTCTAACAGCAACACTACTGTTGAAAGTTCTTGGAGTGAGGAATCAAAAGGAGATTGAGTAAATAAAGTTATCCTTCACACCTTAGTCTGTCCTACTTTGACAGTAGCACGTCCTTACGTAAGTTAAATGTACATTCAATTTTCTCAATTTTCACTGAGACTCAAAGGGTGATCAGTGGGTATCCAATTCGAGGTTTAAAGCAATTTAGACAGAACGATTTTAAGGCCTGCTAGAATCCTAATGCTAATCTTCGTTGGGGAAGCTGAGTCATAAATATACTTCCGGGTCTGTTTTTGTATAATTTTCAAAGCCGCCATAGGCTATGTGCATTTCTAACATAAATAATCGGACGTGGAAGGAAAGAAAAAGAAGAAATAATTGAGTGAAAAAAACCATTCTTTCTATGCAATTCTGTTGTTGTTGATTTGTGGGTCAGTGGCGTCTACGTTAGTGTGTATTCCACGTTCAAACTATTGTACCTACTTTCTCCAACTCCATGATTGATACGCTAGAAAGGTCTTCATATTCTTCACTTATCATAAAGGAAAATTACATTCCAATGAAAAGAAAAAAAACAGAATTATCAACTCACTTTGGGACTTTTTTCTTGCAACAGAGGCAAGCGGCCAGCATCATTATCAATGTTAATGTTACATTTATTGTCATAAAAGCAATATAAAATGTTGAGTAATCCATTTCCATGAATAATTAGTTTAAATTGGCTGCCATTATTATCACGAACATTTTTTTCTCTATTTCACTCTTGTTTCATTTCACATTGCATGAAAATGCATTTCATTTTGTACCAGAAGTCATGTGGATGGTTTTTCGTTTGCTAAATTGTAATTGACGTGGGTTATGTTTTTTGTTTATTTATGATTTAAAAACATAAAAATAAATACAAAAATATTTGTTACGCTTGCACTCGAATTGATAAATTTCAATTCAAGGCACACCTTTCACACAAATTAAATTTTTGACATGGGTTGTCATTTTTTTTTTGTTTTATTTGTCACGTTGAAATCGTAAGCGGTTTCATCAGAATGGCTGTGTTCGTTTGGTAGTGAATCTTAGGATGGTAAAATAAAGTAGGAAACAGAATGAAAAGAGATTCACAATGGTATCAGAGCATCTCATAAATCAAAGGTTTAGCGAAGTTGATTTATCATTAATCTCAAGCAAATCTACGTTCTACGTGTTGTAGATAAATATAAGGATAGAGGTGCACGATATCAAACGTTGCAATTAATCCTAGTTAACTTTTAATAAAGTTGGATATTCTGTCAAAATGCCCTGTCAATCGAAAAAGGTTGAAGGTGCAGCTGTATACCTTTCCAGAATCAGTACTTATGAATCTGAGATAAAGGGTTTTTCTTTCAATAGAAAAGCTACAAAAGTTTTCTTAAATAAAACAAAAACGGTTTTGGATATCAATGAAATTCTTTATTCCTGTGGAAGTACATTATGAATTCGATTTCTTTTGCATGGCCACCATGGGCACGCTTGCAGAAGTCCAGACGCTGAACCCAATTTTCGACGGTTTTCAAGTATAAATCGGCCAATACTGCTGCAATTTCACGTTCAATATTCGTATGAAGTTCATCAATCGTCGCTGGCTTGTTGGCATAAACCATAGATTTGACGTAGCCCCACAGGAAATAGTCTAGCGGCGTTAAATCGCATGAACGAGGCGGCCAATTCACAGGTCCATTTCTGGAGATAATGCGCTCATCGAACTTCGTTCTCAATAATTCGATTGTTTGGCCCGCTGTGTGACATGTGGCACCGTCCTGTTGAAACCACATATCGTCCAAGTCCATATCATCCAATTCATTCCAAAAATAATCGGTTAGCATTGAGCGGTAGCGATTTCCATTCACAGTAACGTGTCGGTCTTGATCATCACGGAAGAAGTACGGCCCAATGACACCACCAGCATGTAAACCGCACCAAACAGTGATTTTTCCGGGATGTAATGGTGCCTCGTGAAGCACATGTGGATTGCTGCCTGACCAATAACGCATATTTCGCTTATTGACGAAGCCATCCAGCCAGAAATGAGCCTCATCGCTGAAGATGATTTTTCGATGAAAATCCGGATCATTTTCAAGTTGTTGCTCAGCCCAATTCACGAACATACGACGCTTTTGGTGATCAAGCGGCTTCAGTTCTTGCGTCAATTTGATCTTGTAAGGATTTAGGCCAAGATCTTTTCGCGAAATTCGCCACAACGACGTCACAGAGATGCCCAACGCTTGAGAACGACGTGTGAGAGACTGATTTGGGTCTTCCGCAATTGATGCGCTAGCGGCAGCAATATTCTTGACACTACGGGCACTTCTTTGTCTCACTGTCACGGGAACATTTTGTACTGAGTCTGTGGATTCAAATTTTTCCACTAGACGCTCAATTGTTGATCTGGCAGGACGATTATGACGACCATAAATTGTACGTAGCGCTCTTAAAGTGTTGACCACTGACTCCGAATTTCGGAAGTAAATTTTAATAATTTCAACCCGTTGTTGGATCGTATACCTTTCCATGATGAAATGGCAAACCTTACTGAAGAGAAATGTCAAAAGAACGGGAAAATATATGGCGTCGTTTGCTGTCCCTATCGGTCTACTTTTGTAGCGTCCCTATCGAAAAACCCTTTATAATGCTCAGTAAGAAGCCTTCAGGCACCAAACCGAAACCCCTGGTAGGCGCATTCAACCAAGCAAGAGGCATACAAAGCGGCGCTGTATAGAAGGACAAGAGCTACTCGTGAGCTCTATGAGCAAAAGAGGAGAGAAGAACGCCGGCTTCTCAGGAGAAAAAAGGGAATATGAGAAACGTCAGATCGAGGATGTTGAGAGAGCCAACAGCAGGAATGAAGCACGGAGGTTTTTACCGGTTTTACCAAATTTTCACTTTGCGGCAGATCCTGGAAAAAACTTATGAACTCCAAATCTATACCCACCACCTGTTTATTGATGTTAAGGCCTGGGATAACAGCATCTACAGAGATGTACTGCATAAAGCTATGTCTAGTTTTGGCATTCCTTCCAAGCTCATTCGCTTGTGCAAAATGACTATGGAGAACTCACGCTGAGCCATCAAGGTTGGCAACGAGTTGACGGAATCTTTCGATGTCAAAAAAGGATTCAGACAAGGCGGTGCACTGCCATACGATTTCTTTACAATCGTTCTTGAGAAGATAGTGTAAAACTTCACCGTCAACGCCAGAGGTACCAGCTTCCAAAAGGCTGTTCCAACTTCTCGCGTACGCCGATGATATTGATATAATGGGAAGAACACAGCGTGATGTCAATAGCGCCTTTTTGAAAATTGAGACGGAAGCGTCAAAAATGGGTTTAGCCTTAAAATTAAAACAAAGTCTTCGAGGAAGGACACCCAACACCAAAGGCTTGAACAGAACGTCACAGATTTCAGATGGCTCGGTCATTTAGACTGGATGGACAATAATGCTCCGGCTCGGAAAGCCTATGACAATATTCCCGAAAGACGTAGAAGTAAAGGAAAACTGCGACTCAGGTGGCGCACCCAAGTGGAAGAGTACCTAAATTAACTTGGAGTGCAAAACTGGAGTCAGCTATCTAGGGACCGAGCTGATTGGCAAACTGTTGGTTGAGACCCAAGTCCACATCGGACTAAAGCGCCACCTTAAGTAAGTAAGTAAGGATCTAAGATTTAATACTGAGGAAGAAGCCCTCAGTTAACTCTGCGACATGCTCAACAAGCGCTGGGAAAGTTGAGTAGGAAGAAGATCCGAATCTTTGGGATGCTAAAATGGATAGCGTTGGACAAAGGGAAATGTGGAAACAATTTTTAGATCAGCGGTAGACGCTGGTTATGTCCACACCAACACTCATTAGTATTACTTTACGGGTAATATCAACCAACAATTCACAGATATTAAGATCCTGCGTTTAATCTTTAAATTAAAAGATTCAAGAACTTATCAGAAAACAGTGTCTTTTTCTGAATGCATCCAATGTGTACGAAATTAAAATCTTATTTTTAGAAGATATCTAAAAATAGCCCAACTTTGTGTTAATCAACAAAGTATGTTCTAAAAGCATTTGGAATGATCTTTAGTTTGTTGTAAAAATGCCGATCAAGCTAGAAGTTTCTTCTGCCGAAAAACACGAAGGTGATGCTGTTTGCATTGCATATTCAAATAATTATATTTTTAGTGGAGGTGCCGATGGAAAAATTAAAGTATTAACCTTTCATCTTCAAAAGTCAAAGGCGATCGTTATTGAGTACACAAATTTATTCTACAGGTATGGGATAGTGGACTGAACTTGAAGAAAACTCTCGACATGCATGAATCATACATTTATTCGATTGCATTCGATAAAAATGGACAACTATATACGAGCAGCTGTGATGGATTCGTCAAATATATAAGTGATCCTGTCAATAATGATCATATCGAAGAATTGGTATGCTGTGATGATCCCATTATTTCAATGTATTGTGATGGAGAATTTCTCTATACTGGAGACGAAAAGGGCGTCGTCACTAAATGGCAAAATAACAAAATGCTTTTCAAATACAATATTGTCGAAGAGGTAAAGTCTCTTGCGGCCGAGGGTACTTTGATATTTACAGCAAGAGATTTAGATGTTGTTGTTTCGGATTTGATGCCTGGAAAATCTGGAAAATATTCAACTAAAGCTGTTTTTCCGGGACGAGCACCATTGACGCTGTTGGGTAGTATGGTTGAAAATAAACGGTCATTCATAGGTTTTACGGATCGCTCAGGCAGAGGCTTGGTTCTAGCGAAAAACCTTCCTGGAGAAAAGTTCGTTACAATTTGGGAGTTGAATGTAAGATTTGAATTTTTTTATGCGTTGACGTTAAATGGTGCGATATTTCTGTCTTTAAGGACTGTCATGAAATGATTATCAACTCAATTTGCGGAAATGAGACTTGTATATTTTCCGGCGGCTATGATGGCAAAATCAAAGGTTGGAGCGATATTGATAAAGCAAAGCCAACTGCTGCAGGTGAAGTGGACACTGGTAACTGCATTAATTCCATTTGCATTGGAAATTCGGGTACAATTTACGCAGCTTGTTCGAATGGACAAGTTCATAAAGCGATTTATTCATAACTTAAATGTGTCTGATTCTAACGGAATAAACTATTGTTTATTATATTTCTGTAGACACCTCTGTTTTTTGTCCTTCGACGTCTAAAGTAAAGACTCATTTAATGCGACTTTGCTCACGCAAGCACTCTTAAGTGAATAGACGAAAACACACGAACCCCACGAGCAAACCATAATGGCGTTTTTAATTGACAATCTAGAATCTGAAAAAAAAAACATTCTGGTTTTAAAATCAGAAGGGAATTCTCTTCTTTTCAGTATCAGAACTGTCACTTTTGCCCAATTGAACGCATTCAGAATGTTTTTTTTTAGCTTCTAGATTGCCAATTAAAAACGCCATAATTCAATGGAGGCGATTTGACGGACTTCTATCAAATTAAGAACAGATTAAACGATTTTAAAGCTACTAGATAATACAGACAGATTGATACGTTTTTGCACATTTTTACAAGCCAAAAACACATTGGCGCAAAATTATAGTCCGCTAATGAACAAGTTTAGTGTGATACTAGCTTAAAATGACGTTTCAGACATGACTCAAACGTCATATTAAGCTAGTATCACGCTAAAATTGTTCATTAGCGGACTATAATTTTGCGCCATTGGTGTTTATATTCCCCTAATGAACAATTTTAGTGTGATACTAGCTTAAAATGACGTTTGAGTCATGTCTGAAACATCATTTTAAGCTAGTATCACGCTAAACTTGTTCATTTTCGAACTATAATTTTCGCCATTTAATTTGAGTAGCAATTATTGTCGGTTGTAAGAAAAGCCACATAAAATTTGTATGGAACAAAGTTGAAAACTTCTACTTAGCCGTACGAGTCCATACAAATTCATATGTCATTTCCGGCGACTGGCAACTGCATTCTGTTAAACTCTTTAGGCCGTGTGTAAAAATGCTGGTTGAATCTAAGCACTACTACCATATTTTAACCTGCTCCGCAGCAAGTCTAATTTTGATACGTTTTATTTAACACGAAATGTCAAAACTTAACCAAACGTCAAGTTTTAACCACTTCTTAACGCAATTCACACACAGCCTTCTTTGCTGTTTCCACTAACAATAAAGACGAGATTTATCCTAGTAGATTAAAAACATATCTCGAATTTTCTCAGATTTACCTACTATTATTCTACGTTTTGGTCTTCTAAAATTCACCCTAAATACCAGAAAAATCGTTTTCTTAATCTACTTCGCTAAATCTCGTGATAAACGTCAGTGGAATCAGCATATTACTTAAGCGTGCTTTACACGATATGGATTTTCCATATGGGCTGTCACTCTTTATTTCCAAATGTATTTTCATTTGTATGTCAAATTAGATTTTGCTTGTAAAATCAGATAAGCATTTAGACGATTTGGATTGTTCGTTTGTAGTTTCAAAACACAATGTGTTAAGGCGCGTCCATATTATGCCAAATGATGTCGATCGGTCTGGGCCGCGCAGCACATTCTGGTCGGCACATTCGGTTTGGCATGACGTCTACATTAATTTGCAGTGAAGACTGTGCGAAACCCAAATATTTTGACGTTTTGTGTCTTCGATTCCTGTTTTTATATTCTTTATTTTTATATTGTCCCACAATATAGGACGGGCCCGATACATTTCAATAAAATTCAATGATTGCTCGTCAGTCCAGTCCATTGTTGCACAGCTTTGATAACAGTAGATATTTGTAATTAAATAATGTTTTGTTGCTCAGAAATTCAAACTCATTGCAACATCGCTTTTGCAAGTCCATATTAACTTTTTTAACATCTGCGCTGAACGCATCCGTTCTATGTTAACTGTTAAAAATTCTATATACAAAAGTGATTACGTCATGAATTCGACATGCCGATCACAAAACAGAATGAAAATTTCGAAACTTGATGACAGCTCATTTCTTTCTTGAAAACTTTCTCGTCGGGTTTGTCCTTCTTGCAAAATTGGTCGTGTAGTTCTTTTTTTTTTCTTAAAGAAATTAATACGAAGCTCTTACAAAAAAGCATTTAAACATTCCTCATAATGGGAATCGTTTACAACATAGGAATTCGTTTGATAAACTTTTTGGTATTTTTCCTCATTATCGTTTTGCTACCCGGTGTACCGCCACGAAATACCTTTCCCTTCTCGGCATTCACGTAAGTTCAATGACTTTTATTTTTGATTTTCTCAAATGAACAAAAAAAAAAAACGCTTTTAAATACAGTGTTACCCCGGCAAAAGAACTTAAGGGCGCCCTAGAGCCCAATTTCCACCTCGAAGGAGCCGAAAGAGTACTCGAGGGACGTGTATACGGCCCCGAGCATCTTCTCGCACGAAAAAATGAAATCTATACTGGAATTTATGGTGGCGAAGTTATTAAACTAACATCAGATCATGTTACACATGTTGCTAAGTTCGGACAACCTTGCGGTAGATAGAACAGAACAAAACTAGTCTTTTTTGAATAAATTATAATGCAAAAGAATATTTTCTAATACTTTCTTGCAGAAGAAATCTTTGAAGAATCACGATGCGGTCGACCATTGGGCATGGCCTTTGATACCCTTGGCAATAACTTGATTGTAGCTGATGCTTATTATGGATTATGGGAGGTTGACCTTTCGAATGGCAAAAAGAAACTTCTTATCTCGGCGCAACAAGAACTTGATGGTAAAATTAAACGCAAGGCCAAGATTTTCAACAGTTTGGCTGTCGATAAGAAGGGTGATGTCTATTGGACTGACTCATCGTCTGATTTCTTGCTTGAAGACATCGTCTACTCGGTGTTTGCCAACCCATCAGGAAGGTAAGTCGGTGTGTGTGGCAATTGCCTACTAATATTTTCACATGCGTTTGTTATGTCTTAAGCTTAATCGAGTATTGGGTTTTTGTATATTTATCATTAATTTCAAAATATTTACTTAAAGTCAAGGCTGTTTTTTCAACTGTTTTACCTTCTTTGTTTCGAAGTTTCCCTACCTAAACATTAACAATATTTTGGCGTTATCAAAAATTTGCTGAGTAAACAAGAATTTATTTTAATGATTTATTCCTTCCTTCTTAGCTTTTGCGATTGGATCGGTTTTCTTTGCTGGAAAGCGAATTCTAATTAGGCATGGCAACAAGTCCACTTGCATATCGGACTTGCAGAACAGAAAATACTGTTGCCCCGATTGCTAGAAGCTACTAAGCATATCTGACTATTGGATCATGTCTGCAAATTTCTCATATCACATGAATATTATTAAAGCAAAAGCTTATAAGAAAATAGCAGTACAATTTTTGTTATTGCTCATCTGGCCACAACCCGGATCTGGTGCGAGCCTTTTTAAATGAGTTATTTCACGCATTTGTTGTCTCCTGGTCAAGGCATCCTCATAATAGCAAATTTAGTCTGCTGCGCTGCCTCCTATCTAGAATTGCACCGCAAAGGACATTCCGGGTCGCTTCCTGTACGCTCATACAAGCTTAGTACATAGCCCACCCATCTCATTCACGTTAGATTTGATATACATACTTACTTAACCAGCTCCCAATCCATGAAGGATCTCAGCCTGAGACACTGATGCCTTCCATTGGGAACGGTCTCTGTCACCAAACCAAGCGCTCTGGAGTTCTCAGTCACTTGGTCCTTGTACCGTAGGTTCAGTCTTCCTTGTCGTTTCGAACCTAAGGGGTGCGATGAGAAAACTTTCTTGGAGAGTTGTCGTCCATTCGCTCGACGTGGCCGAGAAAATGAAATCGTCTCTTCTTGGCCTTCTGGACTACATCCACATCTTGTTATAGCTCATACAGTTCTCGGTTGAACCTTCTTCTCCATTCGCCATCGTCGCATACGGGACCGAAAAACAACGGGTAATTCTTCGTAGGATCTCCACTAAGGTGTCGTTTGTGGGATTGATGTTTGTTCCAAGGTAGGTGAACTCCTTAACTAGGCGGATAGCATAGCATAGCATGTACTTTGTTTTGTCCTCATTCACTTCAAGACCAACGAGTTTCCCCTGTTCAATCGCTATGAAGGTCTCAAGTACAGATCTCTGGGAGCGACCGATGATGTCTAGCCGTCCGCATAGCCTAGAAGCTGGGTGGATTTGGCTAAGATAGTGTTTTCCATGCTCACAGCTGATTTGCACTCTATCTGCTCCAGGACTGTTAAAGAAATGACAGCGCGTCTCCTTGTCTAAACCCTGCGCATGTTTGAAACAACTCGGATGAGCTGTTACCCATTTGCAAACTGCAATGCGTATTGTTTAGCTTCATGCGGCACAGCTGGATCAGTTTGTTCGGGGTCTTAAATTCAGACATCGCCATTGCTTGCCATCATAAGCAGCTTTGAAGTCGATGAAAAGATTGTGAGTTTCGACTTGAAGTTCGTTGGTCTTCTCCAGAATTTGCCTCAGTGAGAATATTTGGTTCATCGTTGTTCTGCCTGGCCTAAAGCCACACTGATACATGCCGATTATTGTGCTGCAGAACGGTTTAAGACGCTCAGACAGAACGTTGAAGAGGGTTTTGTATGCAACATTAAGCAGGGATATGCCTCGATAGGTTTTGCATGACATAGGATCACCTTTTTGTAGATGGGCATTTCAGTGGACATGCATTCTTCCTCCCACACTTTTTTGATGACCTGGTGCATCAAAACACCTCCTCCACATTTAAAGAGTTCCGCAGGAATGCCATCCGACCCGGCGGACTTATTATTTTTCTGCTTTCGGATGGTTCTTTCTACCTCTTCTGTGCTGGGGACTGGGTCTTCATTGACTTGACTCGCTTCTGTTTCCTTACTGACATTATGCGCATTCAGCAGCTATTGGAAGTGCTGCTTGAAAACATCTACAATACCTTGTGCTTCCGCGACTTGGTTTGCTCCACTGTTTCGAAGAGCATGTGTCCCGTTTCTGAAACCAGAAGCTAATTGCTTCGACCTTTTAAAGAAACGTCGGGTGTTGTTCTTGGAACGTTACTCTTCAAGATCTTTGAGCTGAGAAACTACGGATGCTCTTTTCTCCATTCGCAGAGGCTTTTTCCCATTTCTCTGTTTTGTTCTGAAAAATGAGAATAATACTCTGCCTGAAAGCGTTCTCATCATTCTGATCCATTGCCTTGGTCATCCCAATAAGTTACCAAAAAATAAAATTAGTTAAAAGTATTTTTTTCGAATCTCATTGTATTAACTCATAACCTAAACTCCTAAAGTAAACAATAAGAAAATCTTGACACATTTCTACCTCATTTTGTTATAGATTATTCCACTACGATCGTGTTAAAAACGAGAGCAAATGTCTCATCGATGAATTATTCTTTGCCAATGGAGTTGTCCTTAGTCCAAATGAAGATTTTGTTGTTGTTGCCGAAACCGGTGCCTCGCGTTTATTGAAATACCATATCAAAGGTCCGAAAAGAGGTCAACACGAGGTATTTGTCGACGGTCTTCCCGGCTTGCCCGACAATCTAACCCCCGACAGCGATGGCATATGGATTCCATTGTTAGTGTTCAAAGATGCCGAAAATCCATCATTTTTTGCTATATTCTCCGAATTCCCAACTATTCGTAAATTCATTTCTCGTCTGTTGGTTCTCTTCGAAATGCCATTCCGTATGCTCAACAATGTTTTCCCCAACACACTGACTCAACGATTCATTCATGCAATTGGCCATGGGGAAGTGGCAATGGGCTTGTCGCCAAAACGTTCGACAATTGTTCGTGTCGATTGGAATGGCAATATATTGGGATCGTTGCACGGCATGGATAAGTCTGTGGGACATGTTTCGCATGTACTTGAACTTGAAGATAATCTACTATTGGGATCTCCGTACAATCGTTTCATTGCTAAAGTTAAACTGCCAAAATCGCCTCAAATTAAAGTCCGTAATGTAAGGTATGAGAATGCAAACATCGAACCTGTTGTGCCTGTTGTTGCAAAACCAACAACCACTACCGCTCGTCCAACGACAACTACAACAACAACAACGCCAAGGCCAACTACAACAACCACTCCTAAGCCAACAACAACTACGCCAAGGCCAACAACAACAACCACCACTCCCAAACCAACTACAACGACAACTGCAAAACCAACAACAACTACAACTCCCAAACCAGTAACAACAACAACGACACCAAAACCTACACCAGCACCGAAACCGGCAACTAAACCAACTCCCGCTCCAACTCCAGCCCCAAAGCCAGCTCAAGCTAAACCCACTCCTGCTGCAAAACCAACACCACAAGCCACAACTCGTGTTCCACCAAAGGATCCAGCACCAATTGTTGAGAAAATTTCCGAGGACACGAAACCTCCAACGCAAGAAAAACTGAAAGTTATCAAAAAGGGTGGCGCACATGGAGAGCTTTAAAACTTGTAGACAAGCCATATGAACTGTCGTCGTTGACCGCCCTATGACCAAAGGCAGCACGCAAAGTTAGTCACCACACCTCACAGCTTGAGAATTTTTATTTAAAACTAAAAAAAAAATGACAATTCGCACTAAACGCAATACACTCTTTACAAGTCCTTTAAGTTGATAGTTTTAAACAATTTAACGCATTCCTTTTTGCTATTTGCTTATGAAATCTCTTCGAAAACGATATGCTCATTTGCGTTTTCAAATTCTTTATGGTTTTGGATTTACATGTGATCTTTTGAGATAATTTTTTTTTAAAAGTATTTTCTATTCTTTCTTAACAATTAAGTACGTAAAAAAGTAGGTGTAATATTAAAAGAATTAGTAGTAATCTTAAGAGCTTGGTCGTTTATGAAAGCAATTCACTGCTTCAATTTTTGATTTTTAGAAAGCGCGAAATTAATTTCAGTTTAAGGGTCTTAGAATTCAATAAATACAAATTGAACGTGTATTCAAAAGAAAGAAGTTAATAACATAGTACATTCCTTTTATTGAAAACGAAGTAAAATAAAGAAAGAAAGTTTAATGGATATACTTGGTTGAATTTTACTTATAAACATGTCCTTGTTTTTTTTTTTAGGTATCAGAGAGAAAGTGCTGATGTTCGAAGGGTAGACACGTGCATTCAAGAGGACACAAGCGTCCACAGCCACCTCTGTCTATTAACTCCTACTTTCTACCTCCAGCTGGTGAACATCGGGTGCCCACTACCTTCAACCGAAGATTATGTTCCAACCCCAGTGGGAAGTTGTTGGCGGCAGCAAAGAGAGAGAGAGAGAGAGAGGGGGAGTAGATATGCGCCCACTAAGGCATGCCCCCTTTTCAACAGGCTGCATCGGAAGAATTCCCAAGAAGAAATCAACGGTGGCATCTACAGTTCCAGTCAGGATGAACTACTTAGTGAATACCTTATAGGGCTACTACGACATATTTGCAGCCCAGGCCTATAAGGAGCGGTTTGGCCGGCTCTTCGTCTTAGAGTTAAACTAAAGACCTGGCCCTCCAGGTTGGGGGTCGTGCGTCGGGGTGACTGCCCGGCCACATAAAGAAACTTTAGTTCCGAACCACCAACACGCCTCGGATACGGACGGAATAAATGATAACGACCCACGCAAACGATTTAAGGACAACGAATTTCGGTTTTGCACTTGTAATGTTAGGTAACTCAACAGACCGCGTGCAGCCGAATATCTAGCCCTTGACTGCTATAAAGCAGATATAACTGCCATCCAAGAAATGCGATGGGATGGTCCGGGCCAACGTAAAATGAAAAACTGCGATATTTACTACGGCGACTGCTACCGGGAACAAAGTCAGCGTCTATTTGGATGTGGATTTGTAGTTGGGACACGACTCAGGAGGTAGGTATTGAGTTTCAACTCAGTGAATGAGCGCATCACGACAATCCGTCAATCAAGGCTAAATTCACCAACATCAGCCTCATCTGCGCTCACGCCCCCACTGAAGAAAAGGATGATAACACCAAAGACAGGTTCTACTTGCTCCTCGACAAGACCTATGAGCAATGCCCTAGCTATGACATTAAAATCGTCCTTGGAGATTTGAATGCTAAGCTGGGTAGAGAAGAAATCTTTGGTGGAATAATCGGACGACATAGCCTACACGACACCACCTCCGATAACGGATTTAGGCTAATCGACTTCGCTGCGGAGCGAGACGTAATGGTAGCAAGTACGCGTTTCCCACATCTCGATATCCACAAGGGAACATGCACATACCCAGGTGCCAACATCGCCTCGGACCACTACCTTATTGTAGCCAAGGCACGAATGCGGATATCCCGATCAAGGCCAACATGCGAAAATGCTAGGAGGAAATTCGACGTCAAACGGCTACAATCGCAAGAGATTGCGATCGTGTCTCCGAAAATACCCTCAGAAGTCCTTTGCTGCCAGCACAAAATATAGAGAACCAGTGGCAACACTGCGAAGCAACCATCAGAGATGCCGCCTCTGAAGTGCTAGGTTCTACACGGCCACCACAGCGAAACCCTTGGTTTGACTATGAGTGCCGGCGAGCACATGCAGGTAAACAAGAGGCATACAAAGAAGGACACGAGCAGATCGTGAGCTCTAAGAAAGACAAAAAGGGAGCATGAGAAGCGCGCGATCGAGTAGATAGGATGTCACAACTGGTACGAGGTTCGAAAGTTCTACAAAAAGGTTATACAAACCTCCAGGGCTTACACAACCCGAACTGAAGCCTGTAGAGACCACCATGGGAACATCGTAGTGGAACCGCAGTCATTGCTGAGGTTATGGAAAGACCCTTTTTCCAAGCTGTATAATGGCGATGGCGAGCAAATCTCCGTCAGCAATACAGAACCATTCAATTTGGGTGCGGAAGACCGACAATTCCACCCACCCGACCTTGAGGAAGTGAAGATAGATAGGAGGAAAGCATGCCCGATGAATGGAACCTCAGCAATATATGCCCGATCCTAAAAAAGGAGATCCCCTGAACTTCACCAACTACAGAGGTAAAAGTCTCCTTAACATCGCCTATAATATTTTGTCTGCCGTGCTGTGTGAACGTTTGAAGCCCTTCGCCAACAACCTGTTAGGTCCTTATCAGTGTGGCTCCAGACCCGGAAAGTTCACCATCGATATTCACCCTACGGCAGATCTTGGAGAAGACACAGGAACTTCAAATCGATAACTACCACATTTTCATCGATTTCAAGGCCGCGTATGACAGCGTCTATAGAGACCAACTATATAGAGCAAGGTCTAGTTTTGGCATCCCAGAGAAACTTGTCCGTTTGTATAAGATGAAAATGGAAAACTCACGCTGTTCCATTCGAGTGATTTTTGGTCCTGTCTGCGTTAATGGAGAATGGAGACGAAGATTCAACCAAGAACTGTACGAGCTGTAAAGCGACAATGACCTAGCCAGAAAAGTTAAGGTCCAACGACTTAGATGGTTGGGTCAATGGAGCGAATGGAAAATAATGCTCCGGCTAGTAGAGTCTTCGAATCCAACCCGGAAGGACGTATAAGAAGAAGAAGACCGTGACTCAGCTGGAGCACACAATTGGTAGAGCACAGTACACAGAATACAAAGTGTTATATTCCCGATTTTCTTCTTCTAAAGTTCGCGTATATGTCACATTTCAGAGACCAAAATGTCAAAATACAATGAAAATTGTTGTTGTGTTATCGGCATTTCTTTTTGTGCCTTTTCTCACTTCTGTCATCTTGGTCTCTGAGAGATGCGCAATATAATGCCTTGTATTCTGTGTACTGTGTGGTAGAGGACCTGAACCAACTTGTGAAACTGGAGACAGCTAGCTAGGGCCTGATCCGACCTGGACTGTAGCGCCACCATAAGTAAATAAGTAAGAGAGAAAGTGATGTGTTCCTCACGGCAAGCTCTACGGAACGAAGCCCCTGTTTTAAGAAGAATGTCGATCCAACAAGGCAGAGGCATATAATGTAAGTAAAAAATAAATAGAGTGGCGTGACAGCTCTTGAAAGGCCAAGGTGTAAGTGGCTTACTCTCATCAACAAGTCTCTCCGCCGCGAACCCCATAATCAGGCCCCAGAATAAAATTTCATGGAAGCCCAATCGAGGTAACCGTCGGAGCGGACTTGTCTCCGATTTTCTCCGAATTTTGCTTCGAGGTAGTTCTCCGACAGGCAAAATGTCTCTGATTCAGAGCAAATCGGAGAAAATTCCACTCCGACGTTTACCTCGATTGGGCCGATTAGGTGAACTCTTCCTCACTTAAGAAAGCTTTCGCAGCAAATTGGTCGTTGCCAGCGGAGGTTGTGCTGTATTCATGAAGAAATAGTAGATTTCAGTCCTTCATATTCTTATGGACTCGTTTGGCATATGTAGTTGGTTTCCTGAACCACAAAAAGCAAATTTTCTCCGAAATATATATATATCGAAAAACGATAACTTTTCAAAGACCGGAATAAATTCTTATCAGCCTACCCTCGAGCGCACTATCTCAATGTAGAACCCTCTCTCTCTCTTCCCCTCAATGTTCAGAAATTCAAGACTAATGTTTGCAGAAACGTCTTCAGCACCACTTCCTTCTTCTCTCACAATGCTCACTATGTCTATGGATGCTCCTCTTTGCCGCTCCGCCATAGGTATTGTTTTCTTTCATGATTTTTTTTTTTTATAACTAACGGCTTTTTTTTATTTTATTTCATTCTGTGCCAAGAGCACAGTGCGAGTATTAGGAAAGAGGGTCGGAGACAAAACGGAGCCCTGGGGCACACCAGCATTTATATTGTGGGTTTCAGACTTGAATCCATCCATTACAACTTGTATTGAACGTTCGAAAGAAAGTTTCTAATCCAACGAAGAAGGGATTCATCGATACAGAAGGCACGCATTTTCGATAAAAGAGGAAGATACCAGACTATCAAATGCCTTTGAAATATCAAGTGCAACAACGTTACTTTCTCCAAAACGATGTAAAGTTTGTTCCACTGTTCGTTGAGATAAACCATCGTATTGCCGATCATTAAGAAGTTTTCGGTATTCGAGATATTTCTTAAGCTGATAGTTTATTAGCGTTTCCAAGACCTTAGAAAGAAGGGACGTAAGTGCAATCGGACGATGATTGGAGGGAGAAGAAGATTCGCCTTTTTTGGGATTGGCTGGACAAATGCTGTTTTCCAACTGCTCGGAACGAGCCCAGAAGAGTAGGATAAATGGAAAAGCTTACGCAAGGGTTTTGCCAGCGAGGAAAAACACCTCTTCAGAACAATAGCGGGGATACCATCCGGACCAGCGGATTTATGCATGTTGAGTCCTTAACTCTCGCCACAGCACGAGTGCGGAAGAAGATTTGTCCCATTCCCATGTGATCATTGACGTGCTCAAGAACAGGCGGAATCATGACACTCTCTGGCAGCGAAGAGTTGGCGGCGAACTGCCAAAAGGTTAGCTTTCGCGAGAGAGAGACTGTCATTGTCAACGAGCGTTGGGACCGAGGAAGAAAAAGAATCCTTCATATTTTTTTTTACGTTTAGTTTAGCTGATTTGCAAATATTGCAGCTTGAGCAGAGAATTTATCTGGCCTGTCTCTTGGGGGCGAAAACCTTGTAAAAGCGACACATAGAAGAATTTATAAATTTCAAGTCTTAGAACAAAACTAACTTTACAAATATTTTATTCTTTTAGCTTAGAAATGAATTAAAAAAGGATATGTATGTAAAAAAAAGGCAAACAAAATAACATTGCAATACACGTTGTGTAAAAATTTCGAGAAAAAAGAAAGATACAACTTTAAACACATGTACTAGCTCCATTAACGGAAGACAATTGGAATATAATCGAACAACTATTTCAATTTTAAAAATTGTGCGCTTAAAATCGACATAAAAAAAAGGCTATAAATTTAACTAAACCCTAAGTTTTTCCAAATATTTTGGCACCAAATATTCAGCCGAGTATTTGTCGTATTTAAAATACTCAAAGAACTTGTCCCGTTGCTTGCGAAAGATTTCCGGATTTCTAAACCAATTGTAGAGCATTTTAATCAGTTGATTTGAAGTATTGTAGAGATTTTCCTTTGGATAAATTTCAGGATAGACCAATTTATTTGGAGCTATTGGCATACATCCGCAGTAAGTCGCTTCGAGCCTTGCAAAAAAAAAAACGAACAAAAATTATAAATAAGAATCAATTAGCTTATGAGTTTGTACTTACATGGCAACCCCATAGAATTCATGGCCTGCCGTTGATATAACAATGTCGCCGGACATCAAAGCTTTCATGTATTTATCACGAGGCAAGAAACCGAAATTGATTAGTTTATGGCCGAGCTTCTCTTGGATACCTTCAAAGGCCTCTGGCACTAATTGATAGTTTTCCCCACATATAGTAACTTTAAAATCTACTTGTCGTTTATTTAATTCTAAAAGCACTTCAACTAATAGTTTGGGATTTTTGTCGTGTTCCCATCTGTGTGGCCATATCAGATGCAAACAGTCCTTTTCGTTAGTGGTGCTTTGTTGTTCGTTGGCAATCAGTCTTTTGGGCATCGAATGAAATTTGATGGGGAAATACAGAACTTCGCATTTTGGTTCGATTTTTTGTTGAATGTTTCTTAATTTAAGATCTGGCTGGATATTTAGAAATGGGGTAATGCTTTCTAGGAACGATGTGCGATTGAAATTTGAATTGAAAATCACTTGGTCAGCTGCTAGGCTAGAATGAAAAGGTGTGAGATTTTGTAAATTTAAAGAGACAGAAAAGACTGACAGAAAGAAAAGATAGAAGAGATGAAAAATATCTTCCCATGTCTGTAAGGAAACACAATATGTCTGTGCTGGTCATATTAAAGATCATCGTCAGAATCAGTCAGGGTTCAATGGGTTTGAGTTCGGCCTGACCAGACACTTCCATATCTGCAACCTAAACAGGTATGGAACTGCAAAAGTCCAAGGAGCTCGCCTCCCCCCAAGTTTTAAACCCCACAAACCCGAGGTACAGCGAGGCCAAGCTCCGTTTGTGGGGTTAACAACTTCTAGAAGAGCTGCTTGGAGTTCCTATGGCAATATCTCCGATCTCCGAGAGCCACGCAGAACCCTTGGTTATTAGGCGAATAGGCCTTCTGTTTTTATGGGGTATTGGGTTCAAAAATTTCATGTCTCCGATTAAAAAAAAAAAAACAAACCTCTGGGACTGATTGTCTGAGAAGTTGGAGGTAAAATCATGGACCTGGAAATTTAGAAAGGAAACATGTACATATTCGCCAGTAAGTGAACGTGCTGACCTACACCTTCTTGTGGTGCCTCTGAGAGGTAAATGTCAATTTATTGGCATGAACCTGCGGACGTAGGCAACTTTAGTCTAATGGAATTGACGGATTGAAGCAGGACGTATGATGAAGATTGATGCGATCCTTAAAAGATAATATATTTAAGTATATATTAAATGAAATACGATCAACGAGTATCGAATGTGGATAAACGTTAATGAAATTAGACGCCCTGTTGGGTGTGTCCCTTGATTGGCTGGTTCATCCCTTCGATCAATGTGGATATACTTGACAAAGGGTGAGCGCAACGACCCTTCTTTCTGTGACTGAAAGTTGAGTGCGGTTCCGTGTTGCATGAATAGTAATCTAGAATAAACCAAAATGAATAAGGGCTGGCACTTATTCAATTGGTACTGGTGTGAATGTAGATGCAGGGTACCCGCTTCTTTCTTTAGAAAGTTGAGGTGTGCTTTTGTATTCTGGTGGATAATCAGGAAAAGGTTTAGTGTCCTCGTAAATAAAACATAGTGACATTGCTGACTTCGGTTAGAAACTGTCACGCCGAGTGTGGATAGGTCCACCGGCTTAATTGCTAGGTGCTGACGTTAAATCTTTCTTACTTCTGTCTGGGAAGTTGTTCATTCAGTTTTTTATTTCTTAATCGCAAATTTTTCCGCTTATAGCATGTTATGGTGATTTGGAAGTCGGGAAGTGTTTTTGATTAGGCATTTCGGATCGGATCCCACTCCATCATTTTCAATTTTGGACCCAGTTGTATTTAATTTTATTTAATTATTGGATGTTTTTGCTATGAAAGGTAGATAGACATGGCTGTCTATGGCAGACGCTGCCCACAGAACATTATTAGCGCTTGATTGTGCCGTTTTGATACTAAAAACTCTTAGGTGCATACTCGAGATATGGATTAACTAAATCCAATTAGTTTTGTTGATTTTAGAAAATCAGGTTCTTTATCTTCATATTGGAGAGTTCATTAGGACTGGGCATTCACATAAAAAAATGCTGAAGTGCTTCCCTTTGCTCCACATCTCTAGAGAGTTCCACATTCGCGTACTACTGATGGGCATTCCTAGAAGCGCGAGTATTACGAGCGAATTGTTTGAGGGGAGAAATTCAACTTGCTATTTCACTAGGGCAATTACCGTAAAAGTAGCGATAGAACAAGGAGAGACACGCTACGTTACGAAGGTGGTCTAAAGGAGTGAATGCGTCAGTGATCTCTCTATCACCAATCATTCTTACAGCTCTTTTTTTTATTCCATCCAAGAGGCTTAAGTAAGTAGCTGGAGCACCAGCCCAGAGATGTGAATTATACCCAACCTTTGGCCGAATATAGGTTTTAAAGATAATAGCCCGATCAGACGGGGAGAAATATTTCTTGCGCCATCGCGTATGTGCTCGGTCCAAAAGAGGTGGTCAGTGATGCACATACCGAGAATCTCGAGATGTTCGGTCTCATTGATGCAAGTGCCACTCATGGACAGTGGCAAGAGGGGTGTATCTCGCTTCGACGATACAAGACAGCATTGAGTTTTCGAAGCATTAAACTCTACACGGTTTTTAATTTTGAAGTCTTTAGCTTATCGATATTATATTTTTTGTCTAGGACCGGCCACCAAACAATTAATCCATAAGTCAGAGTGGGGGCGGACTATTGCCGTGTAAATCAATAGAACCATGTTGATCCCTTTTTTCGCCAAAGGTTTTATTGCAGGAGTAGCTTTCCGTACTCTTTTTCTTCTCTGTTACTTTTCCAATTCAGTTTTGAATCTAGGATTGCTCCTAGGTATTTAGCTTTTTTGGATAAAGTAAGTGATTTCGCATTGAATGTCAGAAGAGGAAAGGAGGGTTTAATTCTGGTATATAACACCAGTTCAGTGTTGTCCGGGTAAACTCCAAGTCCACATCTAGTGGCCAATTTGCCAAATTTTATCTTTGAGATAAAGACTACTACTACCACTGGGGGTTGGTCATGGTATATGCCATTCTTGGGCTTTACTGGACTTACCAAGTGAGAATTTGATTGAGACCATATTGGCAGTCCCTCTCCTTAGCCTCCCGCACTGGATAAACCAATTGGTTTTCATGGAAATAAACAATTTTTCGGCATGCCATCAAATCCAAGCGTGTACCAATTAATTCTGCAAGATTTAGCACCGAGCTGGTGAATATAACTTTAAATTCGTGTTCCAAAGGGATGACTTGAGAAAAATAAAGTGCACTGGTGCGAGCCCTCCAATGCCATTTTTTAGCCGGAAGACTGTAAACTTCATATTCTCCCGGTGGAATACCTATAAAAACACAGAAACGATGAGATTGATCACAACTGTGCAATGGAATTTCACATATGTACATACATTCTATAATTGTTTCGATAAGTTGCTTGTGGCTTCCGCCATAAAAAGGTTCTAGAATCAATATTGATGGTTTGGTCATGGTTAATACTAATTTAAAATGATAATTTATGAAATAATATCAGTTAAATATACTGTTAAGATGACATTTTAAGTGATAAAAATGATATAAATAACTTTGTTTCTTTTTAGATTTCTAGTTCAGTTAAAAAGTGTATTGAACTTTTCAGCACTTTTCTTCAACTTCCCGGAATCCACAAAAAAAAACTTTTGACAGTTATCAATGTCAAGAAGCTAATGAGTGCGTTTCATGATAGATACGTGGAACAAAATGAATGCGTTCATGTTTCGGATAATCTAAAGGCACTACCACACTGTAGAAATGAGATCAAAGTAGTTGCTATCCGAAAAATACAACTAGCTATACAATTATAGAAAAAGTTCATATAACGCAGACGATATTTCCTTTTACTCTAGAACTCACATTTAGTGAAGTTTGCATCTACGTATTCAGACTCAATTCTTAATCGACATTTTAAATAAAAAGTATGCCGTTTACACTGACGATAATCATGAGATTTAGCGAAGTAGATTTTTTATAAATCTCGACGAAACGTAAACTCGTCACCCGACTAAGTTGAAAAAAGTTCGCTTTTGGGCTACTAGTCGGGTGACGAACGACTCATTGTGTTGCTAATGGGCGACTTCCATACTTTCATGTCATGTTTTTTTGTCCAGACTGATAACAATGACATGAAAGCCTGATGTTGGATGGGACATGGATTATTTGGGACTCCACAAGGCATTTCATGTCTTGTCTAAAAAACACGCCATTGCTCATGGCGTGTAGATGCTCACTGTTAATAATTGAGTCAGTGGAATCAGCATATTAGTTGCTGAACCCCACCATTGTGCATATACCGCAAGCGCTGCTATTTCGCTGTCAAAAAGCTATCAGCTGTTTATTGTTTTTTTTTTCCCTTGCTGTCACTGTCAATTTAGAAACTAGACGTGAAGTAAAAAATTAAAAAACAAGGTGCATCATGCTGAAAAATATTCTTCAGGTTATTACTAATTTTGAACAGTGTAAATCCAACAAATTAAAAGCACTTTGCTTTTTTTAGGTTGTTCCGGGGGTCATAAGCAACGAGCTTAACGCAAGGGCCTTGCATACAACTTCTGTGATGTGTAAGGTTCAAGCGGGTCGCTATCGCATAACCCCAAAACGCGACAGACCTCTTACGTACGAAATGGCAAATGCTCCTCATCACATAGTCCATCGTAAATCATGGAATTCATGGAATACATGTAAATTCATCCAAAAGCATTGTAAATTGTTGTTTACTATAGTTTTTTTTCAATTCTAGCTACAATTCTTGATGGCATTCGCCCCTCACAAACCGCAATTGAAGACGTCTTCATACGAAAGTTCGTCACTGGAACATGGCATGCTCTCGTCTGCTCTGAGGTCATAATAAAGAGACAGTACAATCACATTCGGATAGCAGCAATCATTCGGCAAGGTATAACTGCCCGCAAAATGTATTTCCTAATTGGCTACACCGAAGAAATGCTTTCCAATTGGCTTCAATGTCCTGTAACTCTCGAATTACAAACTGTAGCCGATCGAAGGGATGTTGTATTTAAATATATTTAAGCTCGCAATAAAACAAAGAACATACAAATAGACAACAACTAATGAATATTTATTTCATTGTGAATTGTATTACAAGACTTCCATGATTTGATTGCTTTGTTCAGGACACTGGAAACATCTTGGTCTCTAGCTTTTTCAATGGCTTTTTTCATGGCTTCAACCGTTTCGCATTGAAATAAGGCACTTCGAAATGTTTCTGTTTTAAGTAGTTCGAGCAATATAAAAATCAGTATTTTCTTAGATCCACCGCAGATTTTGTCCCAGACTTTTACTAGAGCTACTTCGTTTATGATCCCAGCAAAACAGGTACCAAACCATTCCTCGATGAGATTGCTTTTGAAGAATTGATGGGTTTCTAGATGGCTTGTTTTAGGAACAGTAAATATAACCTATTTAATTGGTGTACATTGAAGATTAACAAATAAACTTACTTATAAAGAAGGTTGTCCTCCCTTTTCAAAATAGTCTGGGTGAGCTCTTTGAGTTTGGGCAGCTTGGCTTTAATTACTTTTGTCAAAGCATAAAACCCCTTCGCTATCCAATACACATCGACATCGTTCTCAAACATTCGCAGCAGGACTTTAGCTATCTCCACAAAATGATTATCTTCCTAAAAGGCAAAGTGAAAGTGAACGAAATTCGTATGTATTCTTTTTATGTACGTGAATATTTGTATCTGGATGCAGCTTCTTGTTTTCAATCAGCCACATTACATAGAAAGCTTTGCATTTTGGTGTGTTCTCATCGATATACCGCATTATGTTAGCAGCTCGTCGAACATCTGTGTAGACGGCTGTTCTTTGTTCCATGACAAAGCTGGTGGCATTTTGATGTACGGGCAACGGAAGGAGTCCTTTAAAGCATACAAATATTCATTCGCCTTATTTGAAAAATAAATTCGAAATTCAATAACAACCTAGTATAATGTTCCAAACAAGAGTTCGCTGGTTTGTTGGGACTGTGAAGCTCAGGCAAAATTGCTGCAGTTTCAGTCGTGTGAGTGTATGGTCCTTGAGAAGAATGTTAAGCGATTTGTTCTCTTCGACACTATTGCAGCCAACTTTTTCATAGTAACTAGAACGGAAGTTTCTTTCGTCCGTCGTCATCTTATTTGCAGCAGGCTATATTTTTCTTAACTAAATTCCAATTCTTTATTCAACTTTTTGTGTTTTTGTTTTTAGGGGATATCAACAAAAACATAGCCAAATGTCATTTTAAGGACTGTTTGGGTACTCTACGTTGTGAATCTTGGGATATACATTTGACAGATATAATCAAGATGGCATTTACTAATCTCGCTTCGCCAATTCGCCATCCATGTACACTCCAGGCCCAAAGTTTGAATCCATCCTCGGTTTTTGAAAGAAAACCAAATACACGCTCCGAAACAAAGCTTAGTAAGTATGTATGTATGTAGATTTTAAGATAAACATGTATGAAATCAAAACAAGCAAACAAATATTTTACTTTAGCTCTTAACGCAAAAAAATGTATTTAGCAGCAGAAAATATAGCAAGCTGATTTTTCGTTGAAAAAGCCTCCCGCGCCCTGATGAAGTACATTGATGCCGGACCCTGTAATTCAGTTCTTTTGGGCTTATCATTGTAATTCTATTTACCTAGTACCTGCGACTTGGAAATCGATTGTGGTGCCATCTTGAGAGCTGGCACAGTGCTTATTTTTACATAAGTTTGCTAAAGGGATTTTTTTTAGTTTGATGTAGCACAAAATATCGAAAACACCATTCTTGGACTAATACCTGAGTCCATATACAATGGGGCTTATATCAGGTGATTCCAGTGGCCATATTTCAAGGATTTTTTGGTCTTCTGTTTTGAGGAAATCATCTCAAAGCTTCTTGAAATACGAATCCTTCCAGAGGTCAAAGCGTTTTCCAATATCTCTAAAATATAAAATTCTGCTGTACGTGTGTATGTATGAGTGAACTCCTCCTGAACGGCTGGACCACTGATCGGTTATAACAAGATGGGAAAGCTTGCTGTCAAAATGACATTTGCCTACGAACTAAAAAGCAGGTTAGCTGCAGGAGTATGCGTGTAATACAAATTCAAAACAGCAGGTCAGCTGCAAGAGTATGTGTGTATGAAAAAAAAGTTTTGAGGTATTTGGAGCGCAAAACGTAGGTAGGTTTAGGTTTCCAATCTTGTTATACTTATAACTATAACTGATCAGTGCTCAGTGGGCTGGAACGATTTGAATGAATGTTTGCATACGTTCAGTTGGCGCCGTGAATGTTTTAGAATTACCGGCAGGTGGCGCTGCAGTCGTTATCTCTACTGCAACTACAAACAAGACTGAATCGACTTGAATGAATTTTTTTGAATGTATTCATTGCATAAATCTAATGTTCAGCGACACTGTTCTGCACCCTTTGGAACATTTTGGAACAGAAAAGGACAGCTTTTTGGTATTCATTGACACATTTGCTGTTCCAAACTGTTCTGATTTGGTGTTCATTGGGTCTGTCTAGAACAGTTTGGAACAGTTAAGGACAGGGTTTTCCTTTGTATATGGAACAGCTAGTACTACCAAGATTGGTAGTCTCTCACTCAGATCTCAGAGATCTCAGAGATTTTTTAGGTGGAACAAAAAATCTCAGCTGAGAATTGAGATTTTTTTCTGAGATTTCTGAGATGAAATTTTTTTGGATTCGATTATTATGACGTGACTGACATATGCACAACAACAATTTGTAAGGTAACCATTTTATCTCAATGAGAACTGAGAATTTTGTTCCACCAAATGATTTTGCCTCAGTCAAAGTGACATTGAGATCTCAGTGAGATGTTGTTAGGTGGAACTGGCCTATTATAAACTTATGTAAAAAAAACTGCTTCTGTGAAAAATTCTAAAGATGACACCACCATCGTTTTCCATCTTGAGACTACTCCCCAAATAGATATACAAAGGGGTTTTCTGTTCCATCTTTTTACAACTACGGAAGCAATTTAGATATTGCCCCACTGATGCACTCACAGTCATTCTTAATCTTTTTCCCATTGACCTTCACACTCATGAAACAGTCTTCCTTCTAGACTGAGGGGATCAGGTATGTGGACTGCTGGAAAGAAGTCCTTCGGTCATAGTAAATCTAAATCTATTGCCCACTGATGGTTCCAAGTTGGTCTCCTCTGAAGAACTGGGTATTAAGAAATCCTTAAGACTGTCCGATAGATGTAGCGTATTTCAAGCTGAAGTTCTAGCGATTAGACATAGACAAGCATGTACGATTCTAAAACAAGTTGTCAGATCTGATAATATTACAAAAAAGGTAGCAATCTTTATTGATAGCCAAGCAGCTATCAAGGCTATAAACAGAAAAATGACTAAATCCAGAATCGTTAGAGATTGCAAGCAGGGGCTCGGAAGTTTTAGCGACAGTATACAAATTAATCTAGGCTGTGCGCCAAGCCACAGTGATATTCAAGGTAATGAAATCACTGATGAACTGGCCACGGGGATCAAATCTTCAAATATCCTTAGCTGAGGATATTAGGATTTCCTTAGGAGTCATGAAAACGGATTTTCAAAATTATTTTGTTGAAAAATCCAAAGTGAGATGGACAAATCTCACCAACTGCACTATCTCGAGACAGATACGGCTCACTTACGACCAGAAACGTGTCAAGGAACTTCTGAATAAACCTAGGTCAGACATTGGCAGGATAGTTGCCATTTGCACAGGCCAGTCGGACAGCATGCCATGAAACTTGGTATTCCCCGCAAAGAATTTTGTCGAAGCTGTACAGATACGGCGCAAAAAGGAAGACTCCAGCTCTTTTTGTGATTGCCCTGTCCTTCTAAATGCCAGAACAAAAACAATGGCTATGGGTGCTCTTATTCTACTTAATAACTTAATTCACTATCTTAACAAAAAGAATTGCATTTAAACACTCCAAATCTCTATTATGCACATTACTGTGTGTATTTTAATAATTTATTATTTAGTTTTATGGTATCAAAACGGCGCAATAAACCGCTAATTATGTTCCTGGCAGAGACCGCTCAGAACAGCCACTCTAACCTACATACCATGATAATGATACTTTTTATCCTGCTAGCTGACCCAGCAAACACCATTTTGCTATATAAGTAATTTCTAAGAATGGATTTATGTCATTGAAATCTTCCTTAACGGCTTAAACGATTTAATTTTTTTTCATATGGTCGTTCATACTAGCTGCCCCGCTAAACGTTGTTTTGCCATATAAACAATTTCTAAGAACGGGTGTACCGATTTGCCTCAAAATTGGTGGGTATGTAGTTAGAAGCAGGAGACGACTATAGGATGCTATTTATCCTACTATCTGACCCGGTAAACGTTGTTTTATCATATAAAGAATTTTTTAAGAGTTATTTTAGCTGTAAAAATATATCAGTTTTGACGCTATAAACTTCAAAATAAATCTGTCAAAGCGCGGCAAAGATATGTTAGTTTTTACAATCTATGTAAAGCTAAAGCCTTTATTAAAAGCCTAAACCCAAAAGTTGAGGGCAACTTATACAAAAGTGAGTAAATGATATTGTAATATTCGGCTTGGTCCGACAATTAAAACTTATTCACTTTTCAAATAAAACACAAATTCACTTTATTCAAATCACTCACAAACTTATTTATTCAACACTTTCAATTATTACTTTCAAACACAGTGTCTTTACTTTATAGCAGTTCACATTCAATTAATTCTGCTTCGACACCGAGCAGGTATTTATACAACTCAAATAAGTTCGAGAAACTACTAGGTTTTAGTAGGCGCTGAAACTTCTCGATGCTTAACGAAGTTCTCCTCTTAACCACTAGAGTGTATACACAATTACTTACAACTACAAATAAAACTTTTGCTACATAACTATTCAGCAATTAGACAATATTAGAGTGACAGAGATAGATAGTGTTTACACATTTAAGTATAAAGATATAAAGAGGCGGAGTTACAAAGTGTGTACACATTACAATAGATTGACATACAGAGATATAGAGGTGTATACATATTACATTGCCCCCTCCTTAGGATTGATCGTCCCGAACAAATCCATCATTCTCATCACCACTGTAGCGATGTAGCCGGTCGCGATGTACAACTTTAGGTTTTCCTCTGACTCCCTTTTGTATCCGGTACACGACGTCGTTGATTTTTGTAATGACTGTATATGGACCTTCCCAGTCCCGTTGAAGTTTCGGTGACAACCCTTTTTGCCGATGGGGATTGTAAAGCCACACTCGATCTCCTGCTTGGAACTCTGTTGTTGTCGCTCGTATATCGTAGCGTGTCTTCATTCGGTCACTGAACATCTTTATTTTCAACCTGGTATCGTCGTGGATCTGAAGGAGTCTTTCTTTAAGTTCATCCATGTAGTCGTCCTCGGCTTGCGGCTCCGATGTGGGACACCCAAATTTTATTTCGCTCGGCAGTCTGATGTTCTTTCCCATCAAAATCTCGGACGGTGTATGGCCAGTTGAGCTATGCCTTGCACTTCGATACGCCATCAAAAACAGAGGAATGTGCCGATCCCAATCTCGCTGGTTGTCGTCCACGACTTTGCAAAGATGTTCCTTCAGGGTTCGGTTGAATCGTTCGACCATGCCATCAGATTGTGGGTGGAGTGGTGTTGTTCTTGTCTTCTTGATGTGAAGAAGCCCACAAACTTCCTGGAATATGTTTGATTCAAAATTCCTTCCCTGGTCGGAATGCAGCTCTAATGGAACGCCGAATCTGCTCACCCAGTTGAACACAATTTGGTCTGCGACTGTTTTGGCTTCTTGATTTGGAATGGCGTATGCTTCAGGCCACTTGCTGAAGTAATCCATGACGACCAGAATATAACGATTTCCATTATTTGTTTCCGGAAATGGACCCGCCACGTCTACTGCAATCCTTTCGAAGGGTGCTCCGACATTATACTGCTGCATTGGACTGTGATTCTTTTTGTTCGGGCCTTTGGTGGCAGCACAGGTATCGCATTTTCGGCACCACTTCTCGACATCTTCCCTTGCATGTAGCCAGTAGAATCGTTGTCGAACCTTTTGTAACGTCTTGTTTACTCCTAGATGGCCTCCCGAAATTCCATCATGCATCTCTCGCAGAACGTCCATAACCTTTGATTTCGGTAAGACTAGCTGCATTACATAGGACTTCCCGTCAGCTGATTCCCACTTACGCCGAAGGACACCCTCTTGGACATGAAGCGAGTCCCACTGTGCCCAATAGGCCTTCAGAGCCGGACTTCTGTCGGAGATATCAGCCCATTCTGGTTTTTCCTGGTGTTCCTTCCATGCGAGGATGGGTTCGATATCTGGGTCCTCTTGTTGAGCCTTCCTCAACTCGTCGTTGCTCCAGCCATAAATGGGATCGGCTCTGGTTCGTTGGACAGTAACCACTTCTTTTTCTTCTTGGCGTCTGCAATGCTTACAGTCTTGTTTGCATGGTCTCCGAGACAGTGCATCAGCATTTGAGTGCAGCTTCCCCTTCCGATGTTGGATTTCATAGTCGTACGTCTGCAGCCTCTCAATCCATCTCGCCACTTGACCCTCTGGATTCTTGAAATTCAAAAGCCAGTTTAGTGCTCCATGGTCGGTTCGGAGAAGAAACTTCTGTCCATAGAGATACTTATGGAAGTGCTTTGTTGCCAAATCAGTGCAAGAAGTTCTCTTCTGGTCACACAATAGTTTCTTTCCGACTTCGAGAGTACCTTGCTGTAATAGGCAACTACCTTTTCTTCGCCTTCATGTACCTGTGACAATACAGCACCAATCCCGACATTGCTGGCATCAGCATCAATGATGAACGGTTTTCCGGGAGTCGGGTAGGTCAGCACTGGTGCATTACACAAGCGTTGCTTGAGCTCTTGAAAGCTGCGCTCGCACTCACCTGACCATTTAAACTGCTTTCCCTTTTCCGTAAGCTGATGTAGACTCTTTGCGATCTCAGCAAAGTTCTTGACAAAGCGCCTATAGTAAGTGGCTAGACCCAGAAAGCTTCGGAGTTGATGCTTGTCCTGTGGTGTTGGCCAATTCTTCACGGTGTCAACCTTATCAGGATCCGTCTTCACTCCTTGGGATGAGATGATATGTCCCAGATATTTCACTTCGGTTTTGAAGAGTGAACACTTTTCTGGGTTGAGCTTGAGGTGGGCTTCTCGAAGTCTTTGAAACACGGCTTTCAGATTCGTACAGTGTTCGTCAAAGGTTTTCCCGTATACAATGACGTCATCCAAATAGACCAGGCAAGATTTCCATGTCAGTCCTTGCAGGACGCATTCCATAAGGCGCTCAAAAGTCGCTGGAGCATTGCATAGTCCAAAAGGCATCACTTTGAACTGCCACAACCCGTTTCCTGTTGAGAACGCTGTCTTCTCTTTATCTTCAGGATGGATTTCTACTTGCCAGTATCCACTCTTCAGGTCCAAAGTTGAGAACCACTTTGCTCCTTCCATTGCGTCCAGAGTATCACTGATCCTAGGCAGAGGGTAGCTATCTTTCTTGGTCACATCGTTCAATCTTCGATAGTCCACGCAAAAGCGGGTTGATCCGTCTTTCTTCTTTACCAGGACCACTGGAGACGCCCAAGGGCTTTTAGAGTTTTCGATCAGACCCTCTTCCTTCATGGTGGTTATCAGTTCTTCGACCTCACCTTGTTTGGCTAGTGGGAGGCGTCTTGCAGGTTGACGGATCGGCTTTGCATCCCCGGTATTGATCCGATGTTGAACCAGTTGTGTTCTGCCATATTTCCCTTGCGAGGACGAAAAGATGTCTGCAAATTCTTCGAGGAGATCTTCTGCCGTTCTTCGTTGTTGGTGACCAAGATTAGATGACTTGAGAATGTTAGTCTTTATGGAACTCAGCTCTTCGTACTTCACGGTTTGACTTGACTTTTCTTCGCTGATCCTTGTTATCGCTGATACTGATTCGCATTGTCCGACAATCTCACCTTTTCTTAGCTTAACTTCGTACGGCTTGATGTTCAGTATTCGTACGGGAACCATGTTCTTGACAGGTCTAACAAGAGTCTTCCCAATGGTGACGTTTTGGGAGGACTTTACAGATGCTGGTTCGACCATGAGGTATCGATGGCTGCCAGGCTTACCCCTCAATTTCGTCCACACGAATACTTCGGAAGAAGCAGGCAAAGTTAGATCTTCTTTGATGACGGTTTTCACAGATAGCGAGGTCTCATACGAGTGGATCCCATAGATCATCGGAATCTCGATGTTTCGATATTTCAGGACCTGGTTCCCGATGTCCAATATCACTCCGTGTTCTTTCATGAAATCGACACCAACAATACACTCGTCGCATATATCTGCTACCAGGAACAGGTGAGAGAATTCCAACTCTGCCAGCCGGATCTTAAGACGTACCTCACCATACACTTTTGCGGCCTCTCCAGTTGCAGTCTTTAGACGATAGCTATTGGTGTTGTGGAGCCATGTCTTCTTAACGAGGTCCTGCCGTACAATGGAAGCCGTGGCACCGGTGTCGATGGTAGCCACACATTTGTTGCCGTTTATACTTGCTTCCACGGTCAGGCTCTTGTTGTCGCGTTTGGTTTGAGAAACCTGAATGGAGACAGCTTCGGAAGCAACGTTGTTGGTGTTACTTTGAACACTTGAATTACTTCTGTTTCCACAGTGTTGACACGTGCTTCCTCTTCGCGGTAATCTGCACTGTCGCTGTAGATGCCCAGTCTTATTGCAGTTCCAGCATCGTGCTGGTCTGTCTCGCTGACTCCTTTCGACAGTAGCTTTCTGACAAGAGCATTCTTGGACCTCTAACTCTCTTACGCGATGCACATTTTGGGAAGCTTGTTCCGCGGCTTCCATAGTCAGAGCGAAAGCCAATGCTTCTGGTAGTGTTCTCTTTCCGGCAGTGCGAATAGCCCTTTGGAGATTTATATCGCTAACAGCTCTCACAAAGGCTTCAACAGCAAGTTGATTTATTATCTCGTTGCCAGCTGTTGGATATGCCAGGTGAACCAATCGCTCGATATCTGCCTGAAGCTGCTGTAGACTTTCACCTCTTTTCTGTGACCTGTTGTTTAGCTGAACTCGGAAGACTTCTGTCATGTGGCTATCTCCAAACCGCTGTTCAATTGCATTTACAAGAACTGTGAAGTCACCACTCTTCTCTGCTGGGATGGTTTGTAGCAGTTCTGCAGCTGCTCCTCTTAAAGCAAGAGTGAGAGCAATGTATTTTTCGTCATCGTCCCAGCCGTTTGTTAACGCTGCTGCTTCAAACTGTTTCTTGTAGATTGACCACGGAATCTGACCATCAAAGCTTGGAGGATTTACTTCTCTCTTCCTTGAGCACTCACCAGAAGGTTCTCGAACTTTCAACTTTCGCACTCTTTCTAGTTCGTTTGTGATGGATTCGATTTGTTCGTCAATTTTCTCAAAACGTGCATTTTGTTTTTCGACGCGCTCGTTGAGAGTATTGATTTTCTCTTCGAAATCCGCAAACCTGCCTTCTAGAAGATTTTTCTGTTCGTCAAACCGTTCTAGAACATTCTTGTTTTGAGATTCTAGTTGCTCCCGAACATCATTTCTTTGGGCCTGTAGTTGTGCAACAACATCATTCTTATTCTCTTCAAACTTTGCTAGAAGAAGAGACATCATGTTAGATAAGGCGTCATTTGCATTTACCTCTTCCACTTTTGCTTCAAATTCGAAAGCAAATGTATTCGGGTCTTCATTTTGCTGCTCCAGATATTCCTGCAGCCGTTTAACGAGTTCGTTTTTCACTCCTGCCCCACTTAAGCCACGTTTGCTTAGTTCGGCCTTTAGCTCAGGGACAGTTAAGTCTTTCAACACTTTACTCATTTTGTTTTTTTTTTTTTTTTGTTATTTTAAACTTCACTTCTTTACACAATAATTTAATCACTGTCCACTGTTTTATTCTCAATAAGTTTTAATCCCACTTCTGACACCAATGTAATATTCGGCTTGGTCCGACAATTAAAACTTATTCACTTTTCAAATAAAACACAAATTCACTTTATTCAAATCACTCACAAACTTATTTATTCAACACTTTCAATTATTACTTTCAAACACAGTGTCTTTACTTTATAGCAGTTCACATTCAATTAATTCTGCTTCGACACCGAGCAGGTATTTATACAACTCAAATAAGTTCGAGAAACTACTAGGTTTTAGTAGGCGCTGAAACTTCTCGATGCGTAACGAAGTTCTCCTCTTAACCACTAGAGTGTATACACAATTACTTACAACTACAAATAAAACTTTTGCTACATAACTATTCAGCAATTAGACAATATTAGAGTGACAGAGATAGATAGTGTTTACACATTTAAGTATAAAGATATAAAGAGGCGGAGTTACAAAGTGTGTACACATTACAATAGATTGACATACAGAGATATAGAGGTGTATACATTTTACAATATGAAACAAAATCATTGAATAAATTTAACATTTATCCAAGCCAAATATAGAAAATGAGATTTAAAAACTTACAATACCAATGATAAGAAAACCAAATAAAAAGAAAATACTCATACGCCACAGTTTGTCATCATAATCATCAATTAGATTCAAATAAATCACATTGCATTTAGACAAAATTTGTGAAACATTAGGTCAGTTCTTTTACTTTTTCGGTAGTTTTTGTAAAAACTGCCAAAAATCGAGGAGTGGGGATGAAATTTTGTGATTCTCCCTAAAAGTAAAAGAACATTTGACAGCTTAAATCTCCCAAATGCACCAAATTATGTCAAACGTCAGCCAAATTCAATGTAAATTTTTGTGGCTATGATCGAGAGACAGGGAAATATGTTTCTTCTTCAAAAGTGACAGAACTTACAATAATCAGGTGTAAAAGAACAGAAAAATGGGAGAATTTGGTAGTTTTCTGAAGTCTGAAGCCACACTGATAAGGACTTATCAGGTTGTTGACGAAGGGCTTCAGACGTTCACACAGCACGGCAGACAAGATCTTATAGTTTTACATCTCTGTAGTTGGTGCAGTTCAGAGGATCGGGCATACGATGCTGAGGTTCCATTCATCATATGCTTTCCTCCGACCAAATTTTGCAGATGAGCTGGTGCATGCTCCTTACCAAATCCTCTACAGCTGCTTTGTACAGTTCGTCGGCTAGCCCGTCTGCTCCAGCGGCTTTGTTCGACTTAAGTTTAGATATCGCTATCTTCACTTCCTCAAGGACGGGTGAGAGGAATTGTTGGCCTACCGCACCCAAATTGAATGGTTCTGTATTGATGGCGGAGGTTTGCTCGTCATCGCCATTATATAGCTTGGAAAAGTGGTCTTTCCATATCCTCAGCGCTGACTGCGGTTCCACTACGATGTTACAGGCTTCAGTTCGGAGTGTATAAGCCCTGGAGGTTTGTTTCACCTTTTTGTAGAACTTTCGAACCTCGTTCCTGTTGTGACATCCCTCTATCATCTATCTCCTCGATCGCGCTTCTCATGCTCCCTTTTTTCTTTCTGAGAAGTTTATGCTCCTCTCTACTTTTCTGCTCGTAGAGCTCACGAGCTGCTCGTGTCCTTCTTAGCAGCGCCGGTTTGTATGCCCCTTGTTAAGCTGCATTTGCTCGCCGGCACTCATCGTCAAACCAGGGGTTTCGTTGTGGTGGCAGTCTAAAACCTAGCACTTCAGAGGCGGCATCTCTGATGGCTGCTTGGTAGTGTTGCCAAATGTTCTCTATATTGTAGAATTTATTTTGTTAAGCAAAAATCGAGTTATAAGGAAAAATAAAATGAGGATGTAAAATTATTACAAAATATTTTTGATACACGCGCGAAGGAGACAGCAAACGAAATGCCAAATGCTACTTATGTAGATATGCACCTTTGCAGAAGTTCATATCTCAGATGTGCGAGTAAGATCGGTAGAGGAGTGGGAAAAGGACGATGTAATGTAGGCAGTTTGGTTCTAAAGTTGTGTGGACTCTAAAGCTCGTAGAAAATCGGAAAATAGGGGAAACGGACATTCCAAAAAGTTGATCAAAAGCTCATTTTCGTAAATTTGAGAGAGCGAGGAAGTTTATTGAACTTAGAAGTTATTATATAAAAGAAAAAAAAACGGTAGAACATCATCCGAGGTTGGGTCGGATAATGCTTCATGTTAGAAGTTAGAAGCTTGTTCGAAGGTAGAATTTTGAATATACCGTCATTCGTATAGCAACCTTCAATTAAATCGTTGAGCGAACCCAAAAGAATTGAAACTTACTCAGAGATTTACGAGAGTCTTCGTTATTAGCGTCAAGAAGATAAAAATCCTGAGAAAAACTAGGTGGATTCTAATTTCATCACCAATATTAAAGTCATAAGAATCACCTTGAAAAAAAAAGGGAAGAAAAGAAAGGAAAAGGTAGGTGTTTGCGGGATTTTGGTAAGAGGTAGTGAGGAACTATAGTGTTTGTCATCCATAGTGGGCGGAGCATTTGACTCCACATCCTCACCTGGGAAAGTACTTGCGGCACCAATTGGGGCCGCAGAACGGATTTGCACACAGGCAGCAATCCTGGACTTCAATTTCTCACAGTAGACAAAATAACAATAAGAAAAGGGAGCAAGAGCTGACGATCGACGGCAGCGATCATGTGGACCAAAGGTCTCAGCAAGTTGGCCAAGCGCGAAATTGAGCCGTGTGAATCACTTTAAACAATTGTGTCAAATTCTGTGGTTTTTAAATTATAAACAATTTTTACGGATAAATTTAGTATAAGTCTGTAATATTCTAAAAATTACACAAGTTAGATTTTTGAGTGCCTTAAGGTTCAAATTAAGCCTTTTTTTGTGTTATTTCAAATAAATAATTCAATTCAAACATAAAAAAAAAGAGACATCACTTCGATGGATCGTGCATGCTGTGGCCACAACATCTTCGAAACAGGGTGAGTGATTAGTTTTAAAAGTTATTAATTAGAATAAGCTATATATATGTTAGCCAAGTTACTTAAAAGAAGGCTTTGCGATTTTCAAGGGCATTAAAAAAAAATACATTTTAACGAACGCGATTACCGCTATATGCATATATCTGAATTTTCGGAATCGAATTTACCGCCAAATTATTGTTTAAATTTGAAATATTGTTGATATGTTGACACAATCTTAGAATAATTTAACTAAGAACAAAAAAATAATAAAATGTACATTGAACTTTGTTGAAATTAACGGCTTTGTGATGAACATGGAGTAGAAGTTTAAAGGAAAGGTAATATGAAAGGTGAGTCAGATCCATGACTGTAATGTAGGAAGATGCCATACAAAGGGGTTGCTCTGGCGAGGGAGGCAACCATAGGTAAGGGAGGGTTGAGGCAACATGTTCGCGCGTCTTCAACAGCTTTGACGCCCAAGACTGACGTGAAACTTGCTACGGGTCGTAGAGTCAAAGAACCACCCCACCGACGAGCTACAAAAGGTTCAAGCACGTCAGCCAGGACTCTATATCTTGTGCTGGCAGCAAAGGACTTCTGAGCAGATTTTCGGAGTCACGATCCGAAAAGGATCTAAAAATCTCTTGCGATTGTAGCCGTTTGACGTCGAATTTCCTCCTAGCATTTTCGAGTGTTGGCTTTGATCGGGATATCCGCATTCGCACCTTGGCTACAACAAGGTAGTGGTCCGAGTCGATGTTGGCACCTCGGAATGCCCGGACATCTTGCATGCTAGAGAAGTGTCAATCTGGTTGGCGGTTGATTGGTCAGGAGATTTCCATGTTCTCTTGTGGATATCGAGATGTGGGAAACGCTTACTTGGTACCATAACGTCTCGCCCCGCAGCGAAGTCGATTAGCCTAAATCCGTTATCGGAGGTGGTGTCGTGTAGGCTATATCGTCCGATTATTCCACCAAAGATTTCTTCTCTACCTAGCTTAGCATTTAAATCTCTAAGGACGATTTTAATGCCATAGCTAGGGCATTGCTCATAGGTCTTGTCGAAGGGCTCGTACAACCTGTCTTTGGTGTCTTGATCCTTTTCCTCAGTGGGGTCGTGAGCGCAGATGAGGCTAATGTTGGCGAATTTAGCCTTGATACGGATTGTTGTGATGCGCTCATTCACTGAGTTGAAACTCAAGACCTTCCTCCTCAGTCGAGTCCCAACTACAAATCCACATCCAAATAGACGCTGATTTTGTTCCCGGCAGCAGTCGCCGGACCATCCCATATTCTCATCGCATTTGTCGGATGGCAGTTATATCTGCTTTTTAGCAGTCAAGTGCTTCCGCTAGATGTTCGGCTGCACGTGGTCTGTTGAGGGACCTAAATTTTCCAAGTGCAAAACCGAAATTCAAAGTATGCCCAATGCCCACTGCATTAACTTGCGTAGTTTGCCATTGTTTTGCAAACCAATTGGATATTCTCTAAGAACAAAAAAACGCTTTCGTACGTCTTACAATGGTAAAATTAATAAATTTTTGTATATTATTTATCATTTCTTTCACAGATTCAATTTTCCTAAAGTAAATATAATATTTAATTTATTTAATGAAGTATACAAAAAAAATCTAAAAATTTGATAACAAACATCTTCATTATGCCTTCTGTATTACACTCCCATAAACATTTAACTCTTAATTTTCAAGGCCAGTCAGCAAAATATAAAAAATATCCTCATTCATTTGCACATCCGTACGCAGTGTTGCAGTAGTGACAATCAGTCACTATTGCTCTGGTTCTGAGACTGATTCAAAAGGGCAACATTACTGGCTTTTAGTCTGGCAATTGTGGCATTCGCAACATTCGTTGGCAAACACGGTGACATGCACGGTGTAGAGCTATGACTCGTACTAATATCACATTGATCGAGCAATCGAAGCAATTCCACCATATCCGGACCGCCAGCATTTTTTGTCTTTTGTCCATCTTCTTTGGAGTCCAATGAAAGACCAGTAGTTAGATCCCACATCTGAATGGCTCCGTTGCAATGACCAGTGAGGATAAATCGTGATCCCATTCTCGATGGACCCTCGAATTCATGAACGCAAAATGATGTTATCGTCGAGCCATCAACGGATTTGATAACACAAACACGCTCTCCATCGGAGGCATATCGGACATACAATTGATCGGTTTCGGGCACAACTTTCTGGACGAAAATCGGCTTATCATACTTCCCACCGAATGGTCCGAAATCATTTCCCGCCGAATAGGCGTAATTCGTGTCGGTTGCCTCTAGGGAAACTATTTTAAACGACGCTTTGGGTGTCGAGCCGGGTTGGGTGGATAGCATGCCACGGAAACGAGGAACGCCCCATGTCCGGACATGATTGTATTCACTGCAAACAGATATTAGATATTTCTCCGACAGAGTTACCTAAAAATTATAAATAAAAGTTATTTAATTCTACTCAGGCGCTCAGATCGATGTCATACTTTCGTCACAGGACTTTGATGTACGCTGAAAGTTTGAAAGAGTTGTGGGCCATGGCCCACAGTTTCTGGATGTTGAACAATCACTCGCACCGAACCGGATTTTGTTCCATAGGCAATTTCAATCCAGTTGCCACTAAGACCTGCAAAGTGTGTTTATTGGAATTTATGAATTTTTGTCTAAGAATTTGAACTTATCTTAAAAAACAGACAAAAAAAAGAAAACAAGAAAAATACTTAAGACTATGTTAAAAAGTAAACGTTTAAGTAAATTAATTCAATGCGAAATATGCCAGCACCGGGTAAGTTAAGGAAGGCACAATACAAAGCAGCCATGAATATGGTTAGATGATTTGTTGACGACAAGTTGTTTCTTCTTGAAGTCATACAACAAAGAAAAATGCTTTTTTTTGAAGTGTGGATAGCCTAAAGTGAGGTCGGAAGTGGGGTTGACAGAAAGTAATGCTATATACAGTGCCTTGCATAAGTATAACCGCACCCGGAAAAATGCATTTAAAAGAAAACCTACAATAGGAGTGACTCCTTACTAATTTTTTTATTGAGTTGCATCACTGACCAAGCAAATTCAGAAGAAAATAAAGTACCGTTATTTCCTCTCCTGCATTGCAAAAATATAACCGCATTTTTTGTTTTTTTGTTTTTTCTTTGTTTTAAGTTCATTTTTAACAAAAAAATAATATGCAACAAAATTGCATCTATTTTCCACCAATCTTAGAATTCTTTGTGGCATGCTATTAACTAAATTTTTCAATATTGTGTCGTCTAAAGCCTTCCATTCTTTCACAACTGCCTCTCGCACTAGCAATTTGCTTATTATGGGCATACATTTGCGAGTTAAAATTCCCCAAAGATTTTCGATGGGGTTGCAATCTGGAGAATGTGACGGCCACTCCATCAAATTAATGTTTTTCGATTCGAACCAATCCAAACTTTGACAACTTACATGAATTGGGACATTATCTTGCTGGAAGACATGCTCAACTCGGCGAAATCGTCTTAAATAAGGTACCAAATTCTCCTCAAAGACCGAAGTGTAGTCAGAACTGTTCATTCTAGTAGAGGTGAATGCAAGTGCAACCTTACCACGCTCGCAGAACTCAGACAACTCAACTCAGACAACAACACCAGCGCTGAAATCAAACGAAGAATCACTGCTTCTTTGGACTTAGAAGGCAATTGTGTAGTAAAGTCCTCTTCCGAGCAACTAAAGTGACACTCTACAAAACATTCATCATCCCGGTCCTCATGTATGGTGCAGAGACAAGGACCATGACAACATCTGATGAAAACGCTTTGGGCTGCTTTGAGAGAAAAATTCTTCGAGTGATTTTTGGTCCTGCCTGCATTAATGGAGATTGCAGACGAAGATTCAACCAAGAACTGTACGAGCTGTACAGCGACACTGACCTTGCCAGAAAAGTAAAGGTCCAACGACTTAGATGGTTGGGTCATGTTGAGCGAATGGAAAATAATGCTCCGGCTCGTAAAGTCTTCGAATCCAACCCGGAAGGACGTCGCAGAAGAGGAAGACCACGACTCCGGTAGAGCACACAGGTGGTAGAGGACCTGAACCAACATGGCGTGCGCAACTGGATACAGGGACCGATCTGGCTGGAGATGTGTGTTGGGTGAGGCCCTGGTCCGACCTGGACTGTAGCGCCACCATAAGTAAGTAAGAAAGTAATAAATCAAAATCTGTTTTTAATTTTTAAATACCAGGAGAGGAAATAACGGTACTTTATTTTCTTCTCAGTTTGTTTCATCAGTGATGTAACTCAATAAAAAAAAGTAAGGAGTCACTCTGTTGTAGGTTTTCTTTTAAATGCATTTTTTCGGGTGCGGTTATACTTATGCAACGCAGTGTATAACCAGGCAAGCAATATCATTCTTGATTTAGATTGAACTATGAGCTGGCTCTGTTTTGAGCTTATCACAATGAAGAATAGTCTGCTAGCAATGCAACTGCAATACTACGAAAGTACTATAGAATTACAGCCACCTTGTTGGAAGTTGGTCGAGAGAATCGGATTATTCGCCTGCAGATGAGTTTTTAATTCTTGCCAAAGCCAAATCAAGGGCAACAAGCTTTTAGCCAATCCAGTCTTAGCACATGACTTCTCTATAAAATCTGGACACAATCTGTGATTTATTATTTGTAATTTGCAATTGTTTTGATATTTGTGTGTTTTCTGTGAGACCAGTTCTTAATTTAAAGCAAGTTCGAAAGTGTGAAAGATTGATATGAATGCATAATGACTTGTGACGTGAGAGTTGGTGCCTGATGCAACAAGCTGCACAGTTTTTGTTGCATCTTGAGTTTAAGAAAAATAAAAACGTTTCAAACCAAACAAAAAACATGTAAACCAAGATATCCAAGAAAAAGGAATCAAAATAACAAATTTTCTATTTTTTTTTATATTACCTTCGAGCTCTCTTTCCGTTGCTGGCATTTTCCATTTATAATTTTGAATAAATTTAAATAAATGAAACAGTTACATACATTTTAAGTAATTTAAGGAAAATCAATATTAGATTGAGATTTCAGACTTAAACAAGAATTCAAAATTCTATCAAATTAAATTTAATACAAACTTTGGTGCACTGAACACCTGGAGTTGTTGCGAGGCAAGAGAACAGATCAGACTTCGGTAGAGATTGGGTTATAGGAACGGGATTGTTTCGGAAAGGAAAGTTGGGAATTTTAAGATCTGGTAGCGCGAACAGATTGTCTAATGAGGGATCGTATCTGTCTAAAGTTACTTTTTTTTTTAATAATGTGCACCCACTCATTTGTTCCTTTTTTATGCCAGAGACACAGTGAGTGCATTAGGAAGAAGAGAAGGGGTTGGAAAGGAGGTGTCGGTGTACATTGGCCTTAAATTCTTGAACATTGTAATGACTGGGAAAGACAGAGTGTGGAAGAGAGTTCCACATTAGCGTAGTACGGCTAAAAAATGATTCTCTATACTTGAGAGTACGTCCGACGTTGGGCTCGAGGGTAAACTGATGGGCATTCCTAGAAGCGCGAGTATTACAAGGGAATTGTTTGAGGGGAGGAATGCAACTGGCTATTTCACTAAAGCAATTACCTTAGAAGTAACGGTAAAACAAGGAGAGACACGAAACGTTACGACGGTGGTCTAAAGGAGTGAATGAATCAGTGATGTCTCTATCACCGATCATTCTCACGGCTCTTTTTCGTATACCATCCAAGAGGCTTAAGTAAGTTACTGGAGCACCAGCCCAGAGATGTGAATTGTACTTAAGCTTTGGACGGATATAGTTTTTATAGATAATAGCCAGATCAGACGGGGAGAAAAATTTCTTGCACCGTCTTAAGAAACCTAAACATCTTGCGGCATTTTTGGCGACATCGCGTATATGCTCGGTCCACAAAAGGTGGTCAGTGATGCACATACCGAGAATCTCGAGATGTTCGGTCTCATAGACAGTGGCAAGGGGGGTATATCTCGCTTCAACGTTACAAGACAGCAGTGAGTTTTCGAAGCATTAAACTCTACGCGGTTTTTAAATCCGCTGTGTAAGTCAGCGTTTAATGAGCTTATCATATTTTGCCGTTGCACTTTCACATCCGAAGAGGATGGATGTGCGTCTGGAAACGAATATGAGAAGGTAAGGGTTCTATCGCCAGCGAAACAATTTATTGGATTAGAAGTAACAGACAAGAGATCATTAATAAAAATGAGATAGAGGGTCGGAGACAAAACTGATCCCTGGGGCACACCAGCATTTATTTTCTGGGTTTCGGACTTGAATCCGTCCAATACAACTTGTATTGAACGGTTCGAAAGAAAGTTTCTAATCCAACGAAGGAGAGATTCATCGATACCGAAAGCACGCATTTTCGATAAAAGGGCAAGATACCAGACTTTATCAAATGCCTTTGAAATATCAAGTGCAACAATTTTACTTTCACCAAAACGATGCAAAGATTTGTTCCACTGTTCGGTGAGATAAACCATCAAATCATTAGTGGACCTGTTGCTGCGAAAGCCGTACTGCCGGTCATTAAGAAGCTTTCGGTATTCGAGGTATTTCTTGAGCTGATAGTTTATCAGCGTTTCCATGACCTTAGAAAGAAGGGACTTAACTTAAGTGCAATCGGGCGATAATTGGAGGGTGAAGACGATTCGCCTTTTTTTGGAATAGGCTTGACAAATGCTGTTTTTCAACATCTCGGAACGAGCCCAGAAGAGTAGGATAGATGGAAAAGCTTACGCATGGGTTTTTGCCAGCGTGGAAGAACACCTCTTCAGAACAATAGCGGGGATACCATCCGGACCAGCGGACTTATGTATGTTGAGATCCTTCAGGACTCTCGCCACAGCACGAGTGCGGAAGAAGATTTGTCCCATGGAATCATTGACGCGCTCAAGAACAGGCGGAGTCATGATAATCTCTGGCAGCGAAGAGTTGACGGCGAACTGCCTAGCAAAAAGGTTAGCTTTCGCGAGAGAGCTAAAAACTGGAGTGTCATTGTCAGGCGTAGGGACCGAGGAAGAAGAAGAATTCTTCATATTTTTTACAAATGACCAAAAATTCTTACTGCCTTTGGGACACTGCAGCATTTTTTGCCTTAATGGTTTTCCTCAGTTGGGTTAGCTCTAAAACACCGGAACTTTACTTCTTTTTCCCTGATAACCTCTTTGGTGCTTTTAACCCTATTCGGGATAAAAGTTTTCATTCCCAAAATAATCAAGTTAGTAATCATATCTGCGCTGGCGTCTATGTCACTATTGAGGAAGCATAGTGACCAGTTAAAGATCCAGAAGAAGTTATTGAGACCGTCCTAGTTGGCTTTCACATATTCTCATACGGTTCTCTTAGGAGCTCATTTTCAGATATGATACTATGGTCTGATCTACCTAGAGGCGTTAATACACTGATAGTGTATTTATCAGGGTCAGACGTAAGAAACAAGTCAAGAGTATTTTCCGCTTGGCCATTATTGTCCGATATTCGAGTAGGCTCAGTGACAAGCTGAGTAAGGTGGTTAAACTCAGCAAAGATTTCAACACACATTACTTCGGGTGTTGTCGGGCCCGAATGGAGAAGCCACGAAAAATTGTGTACATTGAAATTGCCCGTAGTAACGATTTCAGTGTGAGGATAAAAGGATACAATTCTTTGAATGGAATCAGACAGAGCGTCAAATTCGCTTCTTCGCAAGTGTCAATCCATGTACCATCTGAGTTTTTAAGACAACTAGGCATAGTTGGATTTGTCAAGAGAATATTCCTCAATATCGATGCCTCCGAAGATTCTTCTATTTAGCTACAGAAGGATCTCCATGAAGATCTCTTGGTTCTTCTCAATCCTTTTTTATACTTTTTGAGGGATTCCTTATAGGGATCTCAATCTTGGGGGTATCTAGGATTTTTTGCAAGATTGAATAGTCTTCTACGACCTTTTCTTAGTGTTTCTAGTTCAGCAGCTCACCAGTTTCCTCTTCCCCTCACAGTAGTAAGGGCGTAGGCAGTTTCCATGGCTTTATTGAGAGCCGCTGTAAGCTCATTGACTTTCTTGTCGAGTTATTGGTCATATTTGTGACCAAAGGAATGGTTATCCTTAGAATTTCAATCTACATCTTTTCTACAAATCAAGAGCGATTTTGTGACATAAAAAAATGATTAAAACCAGCCCCTGAATTTATTGTTCCTAACGAAAGTTAGAAAAATATAAACAATAAGAACTCACTTGCAGTTTTCAAAGTCAAATAAACTGAAATCGCCGTAATTGGATCCGATGCGGGGTCCTTATACAACTCGGTTACAAGCAAATCGTTGTCCTTCATGCGAAGCGGAAACTTTTGCATGTCTAAATATCAAAAATCGGAATGCAATAAAGCACAAAAAAATAGACAAATTAAAAGCAATTTTACCAATGTAATAAATCGATCCATTATTACAACCCAACAATAGGAACGACCCAGCACTATCGAACGAGAGTATCGGCACCAAATCCTGTATTTGCCAATGTTGAGTCATAGCATGCCAAACTCCGATTTTGCCCGACGACGACAGTGCAACCAATTGACTTCCAATAAAGAAGAAGTACTCAACGCGAACATTTAAATTGAATGTTCCAATATCAGTCTTGTTGCCATCCTCCTGAACATTCCACAGCCTTATCTGGCTGCCATATGAGATGGCAATCATTTTGGTCGGCACTTGATCGGCACACGAGAAATTTACTTTCGAGTCCATTGCGATGCGTTCGATTGTTGAATCAATGTGTGGTGATGTGAAAACCAATTGCCAACCAGTTGAGTCTTTCAACCTGTAGCAAGTCACAAAATGGGCATATGCTACCGATATCCAATTGTGGTGAGCCTTTATTATTTGCACTCGCAACGGATCCACCCAGTTTGAAGTCAATGTCGGGCTGAATACCAAACTAACGTCGTTTTTTATTAGTTTATTGAGATCGGCTGAGGAATTTCGAGAGTGTCGCATAAGATCCAGGGAGGCTGTTCTTGAGTGTCCTGGATTGGAGGACCATGTTCGACTGTCTTGTCGCCCGGCCAGACGCAGATCCCATGACGAGTTTCGTGAATGTGTCGAATGTCTGCTACTTCCACTTGCACTTGCCGAACTAGATAGTTCCGGCACACGAACCATCGATCCGGGTCTGGCATTTGCCGCGGGACCCATTGGTTGTGATGATTGTGCGTTTGTGGAACACGTCGGTAGCTCTACATTTGCACTTTGGCCACAAGATGACGATGACGCAGAATTGTTCGATGCTTGCGACGAGGCAGAATTAATTGGGATATCATTTGGCGGTAGAGTGGGCGGGGGGAGCAATCCATAGAAGAGAATATCACCACATGAAGAATGCGTGAGGTCCTCGCAAAGCATTAGTCGCTTGATCAGTGGTGTAATGCCATAGTATTCAGATTCGTGTCGCAGTGCTCGGACATCACATTTGCTGATGTCGATGTCCTTGGTGCGGAGATAGTTCAAA
>CAKKXW010000003.1:78469050-78487391 GCA_920937365.1 Sphaerophoria rueppellii
TCGAGATAATCGAAATACCAAGATGCTACTTCCACACAGCAAGCAGTGACTCGAGCAAGGTACAGCTACACGTTTTTGTAGATGCAAGCGAGACGGCTTACGCAGCGGTTGCCTATTTCAGAATAGCATCAGAAAGTGGTACGGAGGTTGTACTGGTTTGCTCTAAAACTAAAGTAGCCCCACTTCGACCTTTATCAATACCTCGAATGGAACTCCTAGCAGCGGTCTTGGGATCACGCCTTGGAAACACAATAGCCAAAGCCCATGAGCTAGACATTGAATCGACGCATTATTGGTCCGATTCCAAAACGGTCCTTTTATGGCTTAGAGCGGATCCCAAAGTCTATAAGCAGTTCGTTATGTTTCGAGTGGGTGAAATTCAGGAGTCAACGGACGTTTCTAGCTGGAAATATGTGCCGTCCAAGCAGAATGTAGCCGATTTGGCCACGAAGTGGAAGCAGCAACCTGAATTCAATCCAACAAGTCCCTGGTTTACCGGACCTACATTTTTACACCAGTCCTCAGAATTTTGGCCATCGAATCAATTGCCACCAGTAAAATGCATCGATGAAGAATTAAGATCAGAAACTGAGAGAAAACAACAACTAGCAGTACAAGTCTGTCAAGAAGATCCGATCGTCAACTATCGCCGCTTCTCCAAATGGGAACGCCTATTTTCTTGCATGGCCTACGTAGGTAGATTCATAACGCTCGTATCCCGCAAAAGATTGACAGGAACATCAATCAGACATACTCGAATCAATGCCAAAATAGATGAAGTGCCCTATTTGACCAAAGACGAACTACTGTGGGGACATCAAGTACTCTACCGCCTTGCTCAGTCCCAAACCTTTAGCTTAGAAAATCGCCTATTAGTAAAAAACCCTCTTTGTGTATTACCGAAGACAAGCCCTCTTCGTTGCTTATCCCCCTTTGTAGATGAAAACAAAATTATTCGAATGCGAGGACGTTTAGAGAAAACGACTTTAGTAAGTGATACAAGCAAAAATCCCATCATAATGCCCAAGCCTCACTACATTACTGCACTGATAATTGATTGGTACCACCGAAAATGTAAGCATGCAAATCATGAAACAGTCATCAACGAGATTTTCCAAAGATACTACATATCAGGTTTACGAACGCTCTTTCGAACTGTACGAAGTCAATGTCAGACATGCAAGATAAAAAAAGCCAAACCAAGTCCTCCAGAGATGGCATCTCTACCTACGGCCCGACTTTCGCCTTACACCAGGCCATTTTCATACGTGGGTGTTGACTTTTTTGGCCCGTTCTTAGTGACCGTTGGAAGACGCACAGAGAAAAGGTATGGTGCGGTATTCACATGTTTAACCTGTCGTGCAATACACATAGAAGTAGCCCATAGCCTTACAATGAACTCTTGCGTTATTGTCATCCGGAACTTTATCGCCCGCAGAGGATACCCCATACAGTTCTATAGTGATAACGGTACAAACCTCAAGGCCGCCGAAAAAGAATTGCGTGAGGCTCATGAACGAATTAATTTTAATGCCGTCGCTGCCGAGTTTACTACGCCACATACCAGATGGGAGTTCATACCACCAGGAAGCCCACACATGGGAGGCGCTTGGGAACGTATGGTGCGTTCCATCAAAACCAACTTGTACCAGACAGTAACATGCGACACCAAATTGACTGATGAGAAGCTGAATAACCTGCTTATTGAAGTAGAAAGCATTATAAACAGCCGTCCTCTCACATACATATCACTCGAAACAGCAGACCAAGAAGCCCTCACACCCAACCACCTATTAATCGGTTCTTCATCCGGAAACAAACAAGTATGTCAGATCATCCTGGCGACATTCTCAAATGCTTGCTGACAAATTTTGGAAGAGATGGGTTGCAGAAGTACTTCCAACGTTAACTCGACGAACCAACTGGTTCGACAAAGCTAAACCACTTCAAGAGGGAGATGTTGTCATCATCGTTGATCCCAACCTGCCTAGATATTGCTGGCCAAAAGGAATAGCTGTAAAAACCTTTTTAGCAAAGGATGGCCAAGTGAGGAGTGCGATCGTACGAACATCGAACGGAGAATACCACCGTCCCGCTGCAAAGATTGCTGTCTTGGATGTAAGGAAGCCAGGCGTTGGTTCAACCGAATCAGTATTTACTCACTCTGATCGTCATACGGGGGGGAGAATGTTACCAACGCCCTCTGCGTAAACACTACTCTTGGTTTCTCTGAATGCTGTTCGTGCTTACTTCATTATGGTTGAATGATTTCATTTCACGGTTCGAGGGATGGTTTGGAAATTCTGAACCAAGCGCAAAATTCTGAACCATTCTCCGAATAACTAACGGACCTATGAAATGCAAAATCCGTTTTTATCTTATTTGAACACGAGCATCGAACGAAAGCAGAGAGACCAAGAGTAAGTACAATGAATTTCTATAATATAATTTATCTAATATATTCTTTCATATTCTTTATATCTCAATAAAGTTTTTAAAGTTGATTGTTCAAAAACAACTACTCTTAAAATTGGAATTTGAATTTACTCTGCGTGTTCAACAGCCTCACAACTAACAAGGTAAAATCGATCATCAGTCGTTGATCAGGCACACAAGCACAACAGGCCTTTACTACTAGTTCACCTACAATACATTCGAGATTAAGCAAAGTTGGCTATACATAAATCGCGGGGGATGTAAGTTTAAAAATGTAAGTTTGAAACAACTAAAACTTCTAATAGAACTACTCTGTTGAGTCTCCAATTTACATATTATATATAAGACCGTTATTACACGGCGTATGTTTTGTCTTGCATAAATGAAGTGCGAATGAGAAAGGAAGAAAGAATAAATGAAACAGAAATAAATCCTTGCAGACAGGCACGGCACGGGCAGGACAGTCATTACATGTTTTGACATTTCTGTTTCTCCTTCTTATTTTTCGAATTTTGTTTCATTTCATCTTATTAGTTTGTCGAAAAGTTGAAATGAAAGAGAACTGTCAAGGCCACTATAAAATTCCCAACTCAAACAGATCTAAAAGATAAAGTTATGACAAATCGTCAGTTGTCATCTGAACTGAAAAAAAGATAAGAAATTTACATTTTTTCTATATTTATTTATTTTATAAGAAATATTTTAAATAAACATAATTATTGTAAAAATGTCTTGTTATGCATGCATGCGGAAATATGGAATATTCTGCAAAGAGGTAAAAGATCACTATATATGTCATGGGGTTCCTCTTAACATAAACAAACATATTCTTATCATTTAAGTCTGGATGTGCGAATTGCGGATATTCTTTTTGTCTTAAGTGTCTTAAAAAAGAAATTGAAGTTCCTCGTCGGAATAATCAGAAGCAAAAGGTTTGTCTAAGATGTTACGAGACACTGCACTATGCTGCCACAGCAAACACTACTGGATTAAGCCCAACTAAAACCAAAATTGAACCAAACGAAATATTCCAAATGTAATAGCTTTTCCATAATACTGTTGACAATATTGATGTCAATCAAATCTGTTTTCATTTAAGAACCGAACCGACAGCTTCATTGGGACCAGTTCTTGAACCAATTCCCTCATCTGGAGCTGCAGTTTTGAACACAGCAAGTAATGAATCAGACGAAATATGTGATAATTTGGATTCAGAAATACAGAGACGCCTTAAAGGACTTAAAGTAAATGTAGGCGATGATCCTTTAAGTGAAGAAAATCTTCGTTCACGCTTGTGCAATCTTCAAGGGTTAAAACCAAAAGAATACTCTAAGAAGGATATTCTTCTCTCGACAGATGAACGCACCGAACAGGAGAAGATTAACGATCTGCTGAAGCAGTTTGTTGAAGAAAAAAGTATCGACTCGAATGTTGAAAGAGCCAAAAATGACTCCCTTTCAGAGATTGAAAAGCGTTTAGCGGCATTAAGAGATGCCGATTTCCCTGGAACGAGTAGTAAACCAACAGCGTTGGAAACCAATACTCCAAGTGATAATGAAGAAGACGACGAAACGTTGCTCAAGAATATAATTCAAAGGGTATGGTTACCGTTTAAAACTAACATTAACGAAATTATAACTTTCTTCGTCATTTTAGTACGTGGATGAAGCTCGACTTCCCATTGCTACTTCGACAGTTGCGGCGGGCACAGTAGGCGGAAGCGGAAATCTTCTAAGAGACACTTTAGAACAATCCATTGCGAAAGCAAGCGCAGCACCAGCAGAAGCCACCGAGGAACTCCCCTGGTGCACAATATGCAACGAAGACGCCGTTTTGCGGTGCCAAAGCTGTGATGGTGATTTATTTTGTAACGCTTGTTTTAAAGAATGTCATCTAGACGATGAAGAATGGCGCGAACATAAGACTCAGCCATATAGCAAGCCGCCTACATTTAAAGAAGATCATTTCTAGTCTATTTAAATATGTTATTTAAAATTTTACTCAAGCTTAGAGCATGTAAGAATATATATCAATATGTATTCATTCCTGCAAGTTTTTTGAAAACGTAAAAGATTTGAAGCAGCAGCGCTCGTAGTGTAGTGGCATGCAGGACGTGTGGGCACGACTTATGTTCTTACTTCTTAGGGTGGCAAGCTCAATCCCTAGCTAGCCGAGTTGGTTGAGTTCAACTTCTACTTGCACTCACCACCTGAGGCTTGGCCTCCCTCTACCGTGTCGTCCTCTGGGGCCGATTCGAAGACTACAGGCCGGAGCATTGTTGTCCATTCTCTCCACGTGACCAAGCCATCTGAGTTTTTGGACCTTCACTTTTTTAGCTAGGTCGCTGTATAGCCCGTATAATTCGTGGTTAAATATTCTCCATTCATCGTTTATGCAGAAAGGACCATAGATTTTTCGTAGAACTTTTATCTCGAACCATCCGTTTTTGACAGGATCCATCCATCTTCTGCAACATATAACAGGACGGGGATGATGAGGGACACAATTGCTCTCTTAGCCCCAAGAAACTGCGTTTTTTACTTCACCTTTCATACCTCTAGCGAGTAACTGAAAATATTTAAGGAACAAAACTTGCTTCCCACTTAGCTGTCTTGAGTCGGCATAAAATTGTTGGTTCGCCAAGTGAGCCAATAGCGTGGTTTACATGGTCCAATATGGTTGGATGAGATATGTTTTTAAAATAATATAAAAACAATCCAACATAATGGTTTGTCAAGCGGCAGTTTTAGCAAAAGATGCTGTTGTCATACCTTGTTGGACCATGTAAACCCCGCTATTAAGCTGCCACGTATCCCTCTTCAATTAAATGAATTAAAGCTAACTTCAATCACCAATGATTTTAATTGCTGAAACAAGTGATAGAAGAATTCTCGAAAAGGAAACGGATATGGTCAAAAAAGGCTGTGTCAGGGAACTGAGGAAATAGATCGAAAACTGACTGACGTTTTACCTTTCAAATAAAACAAATTTTATTTATTGCACTATACACTCTCAAAATTCAAAATCTTGTGAAAAAAAATCAATTTTGGCAGTTTGGTTTTCAGACTCTTTTCTCTGATCTGTGGGCTGTGTATTGTTTTTTTCTTTCTTTGCTCTGAGTTATCTCTGAGCAGTTAAATTAGGTTTTTTTTCGATCTGCACTGAGGTCAGTCCGTGATTTTGCACTGAGCTGTTCGATGTCGCTTTTTTCGCCCGGTGCATTTCCACCGTGTTCGATGTGTATTCAGTGCTCGCACCAGAGCGCTCTGAATCGCCCCAAGTTTTTTTTTTTCAGGTGAGATTTTGAATTGTAGTTTCATTCAAACCACTTCCAATATTATGTGAAGCTGTTTCGCCTATTTCCTTGGTCATTTAAACCTCAACAAACCGACGCAGCTCTGAGCTAGCTTCGATAAAACAAACACCGTTTTGTTTACAATAAATGAGGTTACAGTTCACATTCCACTTAAAGAGGAACGTCTGGCATCCCTTAATTGATATTAGAAATGTTTTATGTGAACAGATCCATCACAAACTTTTTTGACGCTTACATTTGAGCAAGCTCTGTGTTTAATCTGGATTAAGGGTCAGATGAAAACGTACCATTATATAATTTGTGATTAAAAGGCACACACACACAGAAAACAAATTTGACATAACCTACGCGAAAAGCGAAACAAACTTCTTCAAAAATCACGTTCGCCAAAAGGCTCTAATATTTGTACAAAATATTATTCAAATTCTTTGCAGATTTAAAACACAAACATTTTCTATAAAAAAATGTCGGTTACCGAAGTAAAAACGGAAGAACAATATACCAATTTCATCGGGTAATTATTTATACACCATCCTTGTTATCCATTTATATTGTAACTCATTTCATTAGCTCAGAAAAAACAAGTGTTGTTCTTTTCTCTGCACCTTGGGCAGAACAATGCAAGCAAGTTCTAGATGTTCTCACCGAAATTTCCAAACAGGGCTATACAAATTTGCAGTTTGCGGATCTTGCTGCCGAATCTTTTCCGGAAATATCAATGAAACATCAGGTTTTTCTTCAATCGATCAAATGTAAAAAAATGTAAAATAATTAATATGATGTACAAATTAACAGATTGAAGCCGTACCCACTGTGATATTCTTCACAAAGGGTCAAGCTGTCAATAGGGTGGACGGAGTTCAAATAGCAAAGTTAAACCAAATATGCAAAGATCTTGGATCTAAATCTGGCGCTGGTAGCGGTGTTTCGCTTAACGATCGACTGAAAGCGCTAATCAATAAGTCGGATGTGATGATATTTATGAAAGGGTCGCGCGATGCTCCGAAGTGTGGATTTTCAAAAACCCTTATTGGCATTATGAATGATCTTGGGTAAGTCCAAAATGTTTGTTATAAAAAGCATTTATGAGAACATGAAGACCGGTATCAAGTGAACTATTTATTCGCTGGTGTTGTCGAAGGCTCTTCTCCTGTCCCTGACGAAAGATACATAATTTCATTATAATTCCAGAATTCTCCTTTTGAGATCATTTGGCTTAATTCTGAAAAAAAATCCTGTTTGACCATTTTAAAAGCACGTTACTTACTTACTTAACCGGCTCCCAACCATTAAGACTCTCAGCCTGAAGCACTACAGCCTTCCATCGGGAACGGTCCCTCGCATGCACTCCAGTCATCAAAACCAAGCGCATTGGCATCTACAGTCACTTGGTCCTTTTACCATAGGTTTGGTCTTCCTGATCGTCTCGAATCTGGGGGCTACGATGAGAAAATTTTCTTGGCTGGAGCGTTGTCGTCCATTCGCTCGATATGAGAGCCAATGCAGTCGGCTTTTATTGCCTTTCTGGCTTACATTCAAATCTTGGAACAGTTCGCGGTTGAACCTTCTTCTCCATTTTCCAACGTCGCATACGGGACCGAAAATCTGTCGAAGTAGGACTGGTAAAATCAAAGTCTTGTACGGTAGACACTTTGTCTTTCGACTAGGGAGTTTTGCTAAACCGATGTAGCAGCGGTTCACTTGGGCAATTCTTCGTCGGATCTCCATCAAACTATCGTTTATGGAATTGATGTTCGTTCAAAGATGGTGTTACGATTTGTCCTAGGGGGTGGACAAAATGTTCTCTTATTTGACTTTAAGTCCAACGAGCTTCGCCTGAATATTTGGTCTATCGTTCTTTTCCCTGGCCTAAAGCCACACGTACGTGCCGATTATTGTGCTGCAGAACGGTTTAGACGCTCACACAGTCCGTTGCATAGGATTTTGTATGCAATATTAAGCAGACGCCTCGGTAGTTTTTGCATAACATAGGATCGCCTTTTTTGTAAGTGGGGCATATTGAGCTTATGAACCAGTCAGTGGACATGCATTCTTCCTCCCACACTTTGTTGATGAACTGGTTCATGCTGTTCATCAAAACACCTCCACCTTCCGACCCGGCTGAATTGTTAGTTTTTAGCTTTTGGATGGCTCTTTCTACCTCATCAGTGCTGGGGGCTAGGACTGGGTCTTCATTGACTGGTTTCGCTTCTCTTTCGTCATTACCTCGCTCGACATCATGCGCATTCAGCAGCTGTTAAAAGTGCTGCTTGAAAACATCTACAATTCCCTGTGCATCGGTCACCAGGTTTCCTTCACTGTTTCGAAGAGCCTGTGTCCCGCTTCTGAAATCAGAAGCTAAGTGCTTCGACCTTTTATAGAAACGTCGTGAGTTGTTCTTGGCCCTTGACTCTTCTAGATCTTTGAGCTTAGGAACTGCGGATACTCTCTTCTTCCTTTGCAGGGTCTTTTTCTCATTTCTCCTTTTTGTTCGGTACTCTTCTCTTTCTGATCTTGTTTACCGTTGCAGCATCTACAAACGTGCATTTTCCGTCTCTTTTTTTCAATAACGTTCATTCATTATAATCATACCACGGGTTCTTGTTCGGGGGTGGCTAGTAACGTATGGTGGTCTCGACTTAATTTTTTATTAATTCGCGATATTGGTTCCACAAGGGATTTTTATATCCTTTTTATGCCAGCGTCACAGTGAGTGCATTAGGAAGAAGAGAAGGGGTTGGAAAGGAGGTGTCGGTGTACATTGGCTTTAAATTCTTATACCGTTTTTTGCTTTCTTTCGAGATCTACTTTAAGGCTATTGTAGTTAATAGGCTAGGTTGCCGAACGACACGTTTCAATTTGTATTTTTATGGACGTCTGTCTTGTTTGGCGGCTGAATTGTTCAGAATCAGAATTTCTTATCTTTTAACAATTAAAAACATCCGAGTGCTTTGAGCATGTTATTTTTTCTTCTCAAAATCCATTATTCAAGGCAAACTTGTTAACGGAAGTATTTCAAACCATTTTTTCAGCACTCCATACACCACGTTCGATATCTTAACAGACGAAGAAGTACGACAGGGTCTTAAAACATATTCAGATTGGCCCACATACCCCCAAGTGTATGTCAAAGGAGAGCTCATAGGTGGACTCGATATAGTCAAGGAACTGTTGGCATCTGGTGAACTCGAGAGCACCCTTAAAGGAGTTTAAATCAAAGCATAACCTCTATTTGCAAACATAAACCCATTTTCTTTTTTAATTTTTGAATCTGAAACGCAATTTCCACCCATTTCTGAGTGAAAATAAAACAAGAACAAAAAATAAAAAAACGAACATCTGAACAAGAGCAAAACAACACGATATATTCCTTTTAAGTATAAAAAATACGTTCGTTAGTTACAATATGAATTGTTTGAGATGAGATGAGTAATTAATTTATCTACTTTCGTTTTACGCTTATGGTTCTATGGAAGACAATGGGTGTTACATTTTGTGATTAGAGATGATTTTCGCTCCAAAATAGGGTGTTCCCGTACCAATTGGGATTTGTGACAACAGGTAGCAATACAATCCACCCGATAAGACCTAAAACGTAAATGCTGCAAAAGAGTATCCTCCATCGGATGGTTTGTGCGAAGAGTTCTTGGAAGTCTGGAAATCCCATATGGTTGCAAATGGCGTGTGCAATTACAGGAGCAACAAAATGTCCGGTTTTAGCAAATAGGTAAGCTGAATAAAATCCAAACAGTGTTGTGTACGTTAACTGGAAGCCTTTGGGTGAAAAAAAAAAACGTTCAAATCAATCAACAATAAGATTTCAAGCAAAAAATTCATACAAGAAACGATCACAGCCGTTTTGATGTCAATGCCCGATCTGAGCCTCTCTGAGATATGATGAAAATGTGCAACTCCAAAGAACAATGGCGTTATGAACACAGAATTGAGGGGCATAAATGATTGTAATATCAAAGGCATCATACAGGCTCTGAATGTGAATTCTTCTGACAATGGAGCGACCACATGATTCCGCAGCCAATGTATATTTTGAAAGCAACTCAACCAATATTCCAGGCCTAAAGAATTTTGTCTTGAGTATAGATTTTACTGACGGCGATTTATTTAACTTACTAGAGTATAATTGCCAATGTCCATTACAGAGTTGAACGCTAAGTGGTCCTGCAAACAGGAGACCTGTGAGTAATGAAGGTATGACAGCTGCTGCTACTAGTCCCTTCCATCGAAAGCCAAGTATTTCAAATAGTGAACTTTGTGCTAAGAGTTCCTTGGAGGAAAATGTGTAAACAAAGATTGGAGCTATGAGCATCACAATCGACACACTGCAAAAACGCTTTTTCACAGTGGATGGATGATTTCTTTGTTACCAAATAGAATCGGAATGAAATAGGTTTTATTTATGTGAACTGATTTTAATTTACCTTTCTTGGTCGTTGCGCCAAACATATAAACTGGCTACATAGATGATGGATAGAATGAAACAGCAGCCCACTGATATGACGCTAGAAATTTTGGGTAAATCCTGCAAGGCAACGCCCACTCTTTCTTCCATTTTTTTTAGAGCATTACAAGTTTCGTTTAATGTTTTAAACAACAAATTACTGTTTCTCGTTCGATACAAACCTAATTTTTGTCATTATCCTATTTTTGGCGAGATGGTCCACTATCCAGCTTATTTAAATGACTGACAGATGATTGTTTCATGTGTGTGTGATTGTTGTCAATTGTGACAATTCTAGTTCTGTTTGATCAGAATATTCAAGGGGTGTTCAAATAAGAAATTTTAAGTTCTCCGATTCAAAATACTGGGAAATTTAAAAATTGAACATATTTTCTTCATCGAAATTTCTTGATGATGTCTTATGTAATCTGTTTCTGTTGATGTTTAGTTGTTTTGTTTAAAGCATTTTATTTTCATTCTATTCTTGAGTATTTTTTCTATATAAATAGATAGTGATGCACGTCACGGCTTATTTTCCGAGTTGAAAAGATGAAGACGGTTGCTATGAATTCCTCGAAAAAATCTTTGAGCAATTTCCTTGTTATGGCATTTAAACTGTTTCTGAAAATTGCAATTCTAAGCTGGGTAGAGAAGAAACCTTAACTGGAATGATTGGATGATGCAACTTGAAGGACACCATCTCCGATTACAGGTTCAGGCTAATAGGCAGCTGAGAGACGAAATTGTCATGGCAACAAGCCCAATGTGCTAACAGAACACACCTATTAACGCAATTCGCACATGGCCTAAGAATTGAGATATTGTAGCGTTATAAAAAAAAGAACGCCTGCCCTGATTTACTTACTACCTTCGTATAGACTACTTCATAAAGAAAACCTGCGCAATAGACAAAATTCATCAACAAACACACCTTACATGTGTGTACACCTTCAGGATAATACGTCAAAAAAATTTCCCTGCGCTGCATATACTTGGGTAATTTTTCGTCTGGGCCTGTCTGAGCCATCGTTCTCGCTACACAAACTTTCTTCACAAGTTTTCCTGCAAGTGTGTATATTTATTTTCGTTTTAAAATGGAAAATTATGCAATTTAAATAAAAACTTTTCAATCAAATCAAACTTCAATCTACTCATAACAAGAATATCTCAAAATATAAACTCAAAAACATCGATTTCAACCAAAAAATGTGTCATTAAAATAACTTTTTTTCGAAAGTAAAAAAAAAATCCACCAAACCAAGATTTATTTTTTATATTCCCATACAACTTGTCTCGATATCCAACTACCCAAGTAGTTAGTAGAGTAGAGAAATACGTCGTCGGACTCGTCGCTCCTCGTCGGTGTTAAATTTTTTCCTTTCGCCTTCGCCGCCGAATGCAAGTGTATAAGTGAATAATATCGAGTGTATTGGTTTTAAATCCTATACGAACGTGGAAAATTGATTCAGAGATTCAGTAATATTTTTTTTTTGATGGTTTAAAAAAAATGCCGTCCACCACACAGTAGTGTGTATATCGGGAAAATTAAATATGGCGTCGCGGGTTGGAACCAGAACCAGTTTTCTGCTGCTCTTTGTTTAGGGGATTGAAGATTGATTGAGTCGAGAAAAAAAAATCCAATCCAAAAAATCTTCCCCGAAATAAACCAGATTACAAAGGAACTAAAAAAAAGGATCTATTGGGTCTTCCGAACGAGGCGTTCTTCGGCAACGATGTCTTAAACAAAAGAAATAAATAGGCCCGTCGATCCTGTTTTCAGTGCGTGATACCAAAAACAAGTAATAATTAATAATAATTGCAAATTAGCATTATTTCCCCTTAAATCATGAATTCACCCAAAAAAAAAAAAAAAACAAACCTTGCCGTTTTGCATGTTAATTGCTTCGGAGTTTTTATGTTGCACCTGCATCTAAGGGACGGAGATCATCGATAAAATCGTTCGTGTATGTGATGTCGAATATATTGAATTAGATGCTCCTCTATTGCTCCTCTTTTGAGGTTAAAAATTGCTTTTAATTTTGAACTCTCTTACATTGCTGCCTTGTCAGTTCCTTCATTCAAATGGTAAGGTATTTTAATTACGAACGTAATCAATAATTTTTGATTAATTATTCACTTGTCCATGTAAAATTACCTAAGGAATCGGAATGAATACAGAACTGTGGAAGTGGCTAATTTTGACTACTTTCCTTCACAGAAGACATGAAATTAATTTTATCTAAGTTTTCTAGTGTGTTTTGTTTTCTGCTTAGATTTTCAATGTCTAGCTTCTCTGGTAATATTTAGTTGAAATTATTGCAGAGATTAATGCACAACTACAAAGGGAAACAGATACATAACCGTAAACATACACATACAGTGCAATTTATTCATTATTATAGGGAGTTAATGAAAACCCAAAACTACTAAAAGTAAATGATAAACTTGGGAATAAAAACCATTAAAAAATCGAATAATCCCTACAAACTGAATTCTATTAAAGCTGTTACTGTAACTGAAAGATAGATGGGAACAGATTATCGGACAATATGGTGACACAATGCATTCTTTTGCTTGCATCAAGGACACCTCGAGCGATTTCGCTGAATATGTGATAGGTAGTTTTTTTTTCCTTTAACGGTGAAAGAAACTTGGTTTACCTTTGATCTGGCTTTAGTACCGATAGATCGGTGAATCGAGGTACCCCCGAAGGTGGGGTCCTTTCTCCTCATCATCACCATCATCATCATCATCATCATCATCATCATCATCATCATCATCATCATCATCATCATCATCATCATCATCATCATCATCATCATCACTGAAAGTAGAGGGTTTCAAGATGATTGCCTATGCCAACGACGTGGCGATATCTGTATCTGGGAAGCACCCCCAAGTTCTCGGAATTTCTACAAAATGCCTTAGTCAGGCTAGGTCCAAAGAGGTTCTCTCCTGGCTAAGAGAAAACGTGACATCACGTTATCACGGATAGCCGCATCTTCTCTGACAGTCAGGCTGCTAAACCAAATATCAAACGGCCCCCTATTGTCGATCGTCTCTTATGGAGATGGCGCAGCAATTTAACATTCACCTCTGTTGGGTGCCGGGCCACAGCGACATCACAGGAAATTGTAGAGCCGACGAACTCGCAAAAATGGAACCGTCATACCTATTTCACCTGAAAGGGAGAAGATAGGTATACCGATAGCTACATGTAAATTTCTGCTAAAAGAAACAGCCTTAAAGATAACAAACTCTAGGTGGCACAATTTACCAACGTGCGCAGCAACAAAACTCATTTGGCATTCGCTGGACCTAAAGCGCTCGAAAGAATTGTTGTCTCAAAGCAGACTTTATATTAGCTCCCTAATAGGTGTCCTTACGGGACACTGTCTCATTGGCAGACCCGCAACACGACTTGGTGTCTGCAGGAGCTGTATGGACGAGGAAGAAGAGGAAACAATCTCTGCACTTGCCCTGCTCTTTCACTAAGACGCAAACTTTTATGACAATCCCAGTGAACTAGCAAATAAGGATATCAAATATTTTCTTCGCTTTATAAAGAGCTCAAAATGGTTCGACTAGTAAGAAGTAATTCTCTAGATTCATGTGGTATTACAATAGGCCTTTTCTTTTGGCCTAAGTGTTTGGATTCTGTATCCACAGCCACTTTAACCTAACCTAACCTAACCATAGTCAGGCTTAAGAATTGGGCAAAGTATTGTGGCTTGGACGTCAATCCGCATAAAACGGAACTAGTGCTCTTTACGAGAAGTTACAAAATTCCTCAAATTCGTCCATCCACAATACCCCTAGGCTTTTCCGACCAAACTTAAAATTTAGGCTTTAAAAAACTAAATTGGAAGGCAAATATTGATGAAAGAGTAAAGAAGGCTACTGTAGCACCCTTTACTTGTAAAAAAGCCATAGACTCAAAATGCGGCTTCTCACCAAAAATAACCTACTATACGCTTTTCAGATCGATACTCACTTATGGAGTTATGATGGATCGCACTGGACAAGATGGTTAATTTGAATAAACTCATTAAAGACCAGCGGTCAGCAGGTCTCTGCATCACGGGAGCACTTCGCTCAAAACCAATAGTAGCTTTAGAAGTCCATCGCTTCAATATCTTTTTGGGAAGAGGGAAGACCTCTGAAAGAAAACACGATACACTTCTATACGGCGTTGGAAGTGGTATCTAATCAGAAACAACTGAATCTCAGTCTATCATATAGACTTCCCTATCAATGAAGTATGTTCCAGGCAGAAGTAATGGCGATAAAAATGGCACTATCCTGGCTCAAAGAAATCGTTATATCTAGTAAGGATACACGTGTCTTCCCGGACAGCCAATCCGCTCACAAATCTCTCGATCTGTGTCCACAAACACTATCGAAGTCCGCGACTGTAGATCATTTCTGAATGAGATGACAACAGTTTAACATTCACCTTATTAAGGTGCCGGGCCACAGAGACATTCCGGGAAAGTACAATGATGATGACTACTTACTTACTTTAGGTGGCGCTACAGTCCGTTGTGGACTTGGGCCTCAATCAACAGTCTCCGCCAGCTAGCTCGGTCCTTAGTTAGTCGTCTCCAGTTTTGCACTCCAAGTTGATTGAGGTCCTCTTCCACTTGAGTGCGCCACCTGAGTCGCGGCCTTCCTCTTCTCCTACGTCCCTCGGGAATAGTGTCGAAGGCTTTCCGGGCCGGAGCATTGGTGTCCATTCGCACTAAATGACCAAACCATCTGAGTCTCTGGACCTTGACCCTTCTGGCTAGGTCCATGTCGTTGTACAACCCGTAAAGTCGAACGATTCCGTAAGCTCGTTTCCAACTTTTCCGGGATCTGCCGCAACGTGAAAATTTGGTCGATGGTTGACTTTCCTGGCCTGAAGCCACATTGATAAGGACCAATCAGATTGTTGAAGAAAGGCTTCAGACGTTCACATATAACGGCAGTGAGGATATTGTAGGCGATGTTTAGTAGACTTATTCCTCTATAGTTGGCGCAGTTTAGATGATCTCCCTTTTTCGCAATGATGATGAGCTCGCCAGAACATGGAACACTTCTGACTACTGTTTGACAAAAATACAACAAAGGAAAACCAGATGCTACATGCAAGCATCTTCTAAAAAAATATGCTGTAGAATCAACAAATGCAAGATGGTCACAGGGTACCACCTGCCCAGCAACTAAACAAATATGGCCAAGCATTGACCGGAAGCGGTCGAAAGGCTTGATTTCCCTGAGCTGACAATTGGAGTCATAACTGGACACTGCCTCATAGGTAGACATGGTATGAGGCTGGGGGTCTGTAGAAGCTGTCTGGACGAGGAGGAAGAGGAAACAGTCCAACACTTTCTATGTACATGTCCGGAACTCTCCAATAGAAGGAATACCTATCTCGGTAACCTTTTCTTTGATAATACCATTGAACTATCACGAACGACACAAATGTCTCTCAAATTTCATTAAAAATTTGTTTAAGTTCATTACTTCATGAATAACTTTTTTAATGGTACCTTACGGTCTAAGTGAGTCAACAACATCTAGACAGCCACTCTAGCCTTACCTATCTTAGGGCTTTTGGGAAACAAGTTCAACCATCGATGCAGTTCATTGTGAGTTTCCTAATCCACGTTGTAGGATTCGTCTGCCACATTTTCTTCAAACATATACCTAGGTATTGTTCCTCAAAGGACTTTTATGACCAGTACCTAATGATTTATCTTCATCCATGTAGATCTGATATAATTTATATTGGCTTCGGAATTGTCCTTCTACCACTAAGACTGCTTTAAACACAGGCTTTAACCAAGGCTTTGGTGTATGGTAGAGTTTTATAAGCGTTGGAAAGCTATGTTTGTTCTATTGAATAAGACAGCCGGATATGTAATTTTTACCTATAATGGGTAGTTGAAGGATTGTTTGCCTTCAAAATCCGGAGGAATCTTGTAAAGTTTGTTGCCTTCTGGTTTCTGTGGGAATAATTAACAGCCTTGATGTTGCAAGATTGAGAACAGCTATTTCCAATGCCAGTTTGGAGAAGAAGCAGGCTAGTAGTATTTTGCGATTATAATTCCCTAGAATGGCAACATTCGTTCAAAAAGGATATAGAGAAAGGCTTTTTTACATTAATGTTATCTATGATTCCTTCATAAAAAGTATAAATGATTTAAAGATAATAATTATCTAATGACTTTTTAAAACCAGATGGGATAGGCACATTATATTTGAAAGCCAAGTCATTATGCACGAGTTCCAAGGTATATCTCATCATAGATAGCTTTAACAACCAATACATTTTGCTTACAAAAAGACAAGGGTGAATTATAGTTAGCTAATTTTGATCTTAAACAGCACGCTGGCAAAACCCTTGCGTAAGCTTTTCCATCTATCCTACTCTTCTGGACTCGTTCCAAGCAGTTGGAAAATAACATTTGTCCAGCCTATTCCAAAGAAAAGGCGAATCTTCTTCTCCCTCCAATTATCGTCCGATTGCACTTACGTCTCTTCTTTCTAAGGTCATGGAAACGCTGATAAATTATCAGCTCAAGAAATATCTCGAAGACCGAAAGCTTCTTAATGACCGGCAGTACGGCTTTCGCAGCAACAGGTTCACTGGTGATTTGATGGTTTATCTCACCGAACAGTGGAAGAAATCTTTACATCGTTTTGGAGAAAGTAAGATTGTTGCAGTTGATATTTCAAAAGCATTTGATAAAGTCTGGCATCTTGCTCTTTTATCGAAAATGCCAGCCGGTATCGATGAATCCCTTCTTCGTTGGATTAGAAACTTTCTTTCAAACCGTTCAATGCAAGTTGTCTTGGACGGATTCAAGCCTGAAACCCACAAAATAAATGTTGGTGTGCCCCAGGGCTCCGTTTTGTCTCCGACCCTCTTTCTCATTTTCATAAATAATCTCTTGTCTGTTACTTCTAATCCAATAAATTGTTTCGCTGCCGATAGTACCCTTACCTTTTCATATTCGTTTCCAGATTCACATCCCTCCTCTTCGGATGTGGAACTGCAACGGCAAAATATGATAAGCTCATTAATCTCTGACCTTAACAGCATTGTCCAATGGGGATTTAAGAACCGCGTAGAGTTGAATGCTTCGAAAACTCAATGCTGTCTGGTATCGTTGAAGCGGGACATACCCCCCTTGTCACTGTAAATGAGTGGCACTTGCATCAGTAAAACCGAACATCTCGAGATTCTCGGTATGTGTATCACCGACCACCTTTTTGCCACATAGGCGATGTCGCCCAAAATGCCGCAAGATGTTTAGGTTTTTTAAGACGATGCAAGAATTTTTTGTCCCATTCTGATCTGGCTACTATCTTTAAAACATATGTATATTCGTCCAAAGCTTGAGTACAACTCCCTAGTTTGGGCTGGTGCTCCAGTAACGTACTTAAGTCTCATGCCTCATCCTCTTTTACCGTTGCTTCAATGGTTTATGCTCTAGTTAAATAGCCAGCTACATTCCTCCCCTAAAGATATTCAACCGTAATACCCACGCCCCCAGGAATGCCCATCAGTTCACCCTCGAGCCCAACTTCGGACGTACGGTCATGTTCAGAGAATCGTTCTTTAGCCGTACTAAGCGAATGTGGAATTCTCTTCCAAACTCTGTCTTTCCCAGGCACTGCAATGTTCAGGAATTCAAGACCAATGTTAACCGACATCTCATACTTAACTTTCTCCGTCTATCCCACTTTACTCGCACTGTGCTTTGGCATAAAAAGGGAACAAAAACTCCTTGAGTGCGTGCATATTATAAAAAAAAGGCAGTATGTTGGGGGCCTTCAAAAAGGTTTTTACTTCTTTTAAACACCTTGCAAAATGTTTCGAAATATATTTTTATCCCTCTTGTTCCTCTGCGACTGTTCTACAATAATCATCACGTGCGTGAGTTCCTCAAAAACAAGGGAAAAATACGGTTTCGTGTCACGCTCATTTCACCCTATCTGCCTCTTTCAATTCATACTCTACAGCCAATTGTAACCAGAACTTAAGGACTTGTAACGTCACGGACCCTTTCTGTCTCAAACCTTCTCTTAAGGTGTAAGCGAATCATGCCGATTTCTTGCTAAGAGACTTGTACTGGCATG
>CAKKXW010000003.1:78511366-78587753 GCA_920937365.1 Sphaerophoria rueppellii
TATCCCTCTTGTTCCTCTGCGACTGTTCTACAATAATCATCGTCTGCCCAGCTCTAGCTCTTCTTCCTGTTTGAGCTTGACTTCTCCACAATTTGTTTCTTTCAATGTGAAAGCCCAATCCACTGGCACTTTCATCTTTCTGTATTTATTTTAATTTCTTCAGTATTTTTTATAACTGGATTTGTTCGGTTATCTCGTTTATCGGAGATAAGCTTGTGCCTGCATTTGTCCTTTCAGAGCGATTTCTTCTCAGGATCCTTATTAAGTTCACTCATGTGCGTGCTAAAGACGGATGCCTTGCGATGATTTTGGGCGCTGCTTCATATGTTGACGTGCCTCCAAAATTGAAGATGACGCCGTCCACACCAAACAGTGACTTTTTCGGGGTTCACTGATGGCTCTTGGATCCCATGTGGATAAGTATCTTTCCAAAGTCGCAAATTTTGCCTTTTTTTCCGCAATACCAACCGTTTTTTCCGACCATGATGAAACAGCGTGAGTTTTCCATTGTCATCTTACACAGACGGACGAGTTTTTCTTGGATGCCAAAACTAGACATTGCTCTATATATAATTGGTCTCTATAGACGCTGTCAAACGCGGCCTCGAAATCAATGAAAAGATGGTAGGGTGAATATTTGATCGATGGTAGGCGGGTCTGGAGCGACACTGATAAGGACTATCAGGTTGTTGACGAATGGATTCAAACGTGCACACAGCACGGCAGACAAGATCTTATAGCCGATGTTAAGGAGCCTTAATCGCCCACATCGCTGAAAATGATTTTAGCAACCGAAAAATCGTCCAAGCGTATGTTGCCTGGACAGAACACCCATTTTGATAAAAGTTGACAAAGCTATCCTATCTCCCTCGAAGGTGTTTTGGTTAAAAAAAAAAAAAAAAAAAAAAACTGACTGACAGCCAACTTCACAGATTTAGCTTCAACAAGAGGGCCACTAATAACTGTTGAAGTTTGGAAGAACCCTTTAGGCACGGTTCTTGCCAAAAAAAAAGTCCATGTTGATCCGAGATCAACTTTGTTTTTAGCACCAATACGCACTATAAAGTGCTGACAGCTCTGAGCGAATTTGTCCAGAGTTTCTTTCCATTTTGCTTTATTCGAAGTAGATTTAGACGAAATACTACATACCTTGACCCAGTTTACACAATAGGAGCTTTGCTAGTCATAAAACCTCAAAAGTAAGTGCATAAATACAGGGTGGTTTCCATAAATTGAACTAACAACTTTAACCATAGATTGGATCGATAGTTAACTTACTTTTTGGGGGCAATTTCATGTCGTTTTCCATTGGTCTTTTTTTGACGTTTCTTCTTCTACCTCCAATGGAACGGGTTATGATGTATTCGATTCTGTTTTCAAAACAGAAGAGTTCTGCTCTCCTCGGAAGCATTCCGTCTGTCAAAGTTAGTTCAATGGAATGGTTTCAGAAGACTTCTGGACTCTTCCGAATCCTTCTGCACGACCAATGGAAAAAAACATCATATTTCACATTAATTTACGGCTTCCGACCGAAGTAGGATGACAAAAAAAAAACAGTTTTACAGAGTGTTTGTGTTACCCTTTTATATTTTATTGGAATCTGATTGGAATTCCTCTCTCTCTCGCTTACGACTGGTACCTACCAATGCAGTTGTTGCATTTTGGGTGGACTCATGATTTTTGTGTGCCTTAAATACATTCAATTAACTTGCTCTCAGAGAAGTCGAAAGGAAAAAAAAAAGTTGTAAACATAAACATGTGAACCAAATTATTAATAATCGTTTGTTTTTGCAATTTTCATTTTGGCTTACTTCTAGGCAATAAGTCGTTCGTTGTCGTCGCTCCGTCGAACGACTTCGTGTTTGCTTTGTCGAGTCAAAAACGAACCGAAGAACTAAAGTGAGAAACAAAAAATAAAAAAATAAAAAGAAAAACATTACTTAATAACACACTCCTCGATACTGAGAGACACCGACCGGAGCACAATCGTTGAAGCAGAGATTTGAAGATGCCGATGGCTGCGGTGTACGTGAGACGGTCTCGTCGGAAAGGTGCAAACCGAATCGCCTTGCCCTCGAGAGCATCTGGTAAGTTAATTTTTTGATTTTTGTTTTTGAAAAAAACTCTGTTGATCCATTTTCTTGTTCCATTAAAAACAAAAAAGATTAAAAGGTATAGAAATGTGTGTACATATGATTGTGTCATGCTTATAGAACTGGATCGTCTTTTGAAAGATGAAAAAAGAGGTTCCACACTCTGATAAAGCGTGTGGAAATCGATTCAATTGGTTTTGGTTGCTGCACTCCACTGCGAATGCACCCTGAAGAAGCAACTTTCAATCTGAATACATATTTTCTGCAAGACCAGTCAAGTGTTTTTTTATGGTGTATTATTGCTGTCAAATGTAAAGACACTAAGTTCTTCTTTTTCGCTGTTAGAGATACGAAATTTGCATAATTTTTTGTTTCATAGGTATCTAATGAATGTTGCATGTTACCTAATAGAACAGTTTTTTTTTTTTTTTGTTTTTGTTTTGCACTGAAGCATAGTCTGGGAACCTAGATGATTTCCCACTCAAGTGCACTGAACCGCAGGTAAATGCGTTAAGGCAGGGCAACGGAATATAGTTGGGTTTAATTAGGCAGGAAAGAAATACAACTCATTGAAGGAGCGAAACCCATTTGCTGAACTGAAAACGAAAAGGCTGGCATGCATACCTATGTGTGCGCAAGTTTCAGCCTAGCATACCCATCCTCTTTTTTTGTTCTGCTTTTTTGGTTTTGTTTTGTTTGAGGAAATTATATTATGTTGCTTCGATTTTCGGCATGCATTGCAAATAGAATTTGGGATATTTAGTTGTGTCCACTTGTGAGGGTTGTATGCACATTGGACCTACTTCAGTAGGTCTGACATGAGAATTTATTTGTTGTCAAACAAACTAAGTAAACATATGTTATGATAAGAGAATGTGATTCAAATAATGAGTCATTTTCAAGGAAAGTTGAAGACACTTTTCTCTGGGAGTTTTGGTGTAGGTTCTATTTTGTTAACTTACTTACTTAAGGTGGCCCCGCAAGCTAGCTCGGTCCTTAGCTAGTTGTCTCCAGTTTGCACTCCACGTTGATTGAGGTCCTCTTCCACTTGAGTGCGCCATCTGAGTCGCGGTCTTCCTCTCCTCCTACCGAGGGACGGGAATAGTGTCGAAGGCTTTCCGGGCTGGAGCATTGGTGTCCATCCGCTCTAAATGACCGAGCCATCTGAGTCTCTGGACCTTGATCCTTCTGGCTAGGTCCATGTCGTTGTATAACCCGTAAAGTTCGTTGTTATATCTTCTTCGCCATTCCCCTTCAATGCAGACGGGGCAAAAGATGACTCGAAGAACTTTCCTCTCGAAACAGCCTAAGGCACTTTCATCCGATTTTGTCAGGGTCCATGCTTCTGCACCATACAGCAGGGCTGGGATGATGAGGGTGTTGTACATTTTTACCTTAGTTGCTCGAGAGAGGGCTTTTCCACTCAATTGCTTTCTTAGCCCAAAGAAACAGCGATTAGCAAGAGTTATTCTTCGTCTGATCTCGGCGCTGGTGTTATTGCCCGTGTTATAGCGGAGCCTAGGACAAACTCCTTACTACTTCGAGTTTATGCGTCTATTGTGACGTTCTGTCCTCGAAACAGCATAATTCGTTTTTCCCTATTACCGCTAAACCCATTTTTGCCGCTTCTGTCTCAATTCTCACAAAGACGCCATTGACATCACGCTGTGTTCTTCCCATTATATCAATATCATCGGCGTACGCGAGAAGTGAACAGTTTGGAAATAGTGCCTCTGGTGTTGACGTTGGAGTTCTGCACTATCTTCTCAAGTACGTGTTAAAGAAATCGCACGACAGTGCATCGCCTTGTCTGAATCCTTTTTTGACGTCGAAAGATTCCGTAAGCTCGTTGCCAACCTTGATGGAGCAGCGTGAGTTCTCCATCGTCATTTTGCACAAGCGAACGAGCTTGACAGGGACGCCAAAACTAGACATAGCTTTGTACAGTTCGTCTCTGTAGATGCTGTCATACGCGGCCTTAAAATCGATGAAAAGGTGGTGGGTATCGATTTGGAGTTCATAGGTCTTTTCCAGGATCTGCCGCAACGTGAAAATTTGGTCGATGGTTGACTTTCCTGGCCTGAAGCCACAGTGATAAGGACCAATCTGATTGTTGACGAAAGGCTAGGTTAGGTTAGGTTATGAAGGGTGTGCACAGCGTGGACTGTTGCATGCACGGGGGCCTATTGATCCATTGTGATCCCCTATAAAAATAAAGGTTAGCATCGATGCTATTCAAAGTTGTCGATGAACATAGACCGGCTCGTAAACGAACCAACCTGTGCTATCTATAAATTTCTTCATATTTGCCATTGAGACCTGTGCTCCAGTTCTCCAACAAACCTGTTCCCAAAATGACGGAGTCGGTTGGTTTGAAGGTTCGGACAGTCACAGAGCAGGTGTTAATGGTTCTACTTCCTCCTGACTCCTACAGATATCGGGTGCAAAAGCTCCTATCTTGTTGGCCATTGTGCCAATGGCACAATGACCCGTTAGTACACCTATCAGGATTTTAATGTTCCTTTTACTCAGCCATAGAATATACCGAGTTTCCTTTTCATTAATGTTAGGCCATAAACTTCTAGAGATTACGCAATCGTCCTGGATTTCCAGGAGTTATTGATCATCTCCTTTGATTTAAGGTCTATCTTCCTCTTGAGTACCCCAATCAGGACGAGTGCGAGCTACTACTTGTATCTGGTTCTGATCCTTTCCTGGCTAGTTCATCTGCTATTTCGTTTCCTTCTATGTTGCTGTGTCCAGGAACCCAGCAGAGTTTAACCTGGTTAGTGTGGCAGATTCTATTTAATTCTTTCTACACTGCCTCCGATCTTATGGTCTCACTGGCTAAGGCTTTGATAGCAGCCTGGCTGTCCATGAAAAAAGTAATCTCCGAGGAGCTGATGTGCCAATTCAGCTGCTTTTTCAATGGCATAGATCTCGGCCTGAAAGACACTACAGTCAGCTTGGATTTTATACGCCTCTCTGATGTTGAGAGATTGGCAAAACACTCCAGCACCTGTTCTTGATTCCATTTCAGAACTGTCAGAGTAGAAAGGGATACCCTGTTCACTTATAAGTGAATTAGGAACCCAACCCTGTCTTCCTGGTATGCAAATAGAAAATTTCTTGTCAAAATCCAGCAGGGGGGAATGTAATCGGTGATCTCCATCAGTCTTGGAATCATGTCATATCTCTGTAAGATTGACCCGTGTCCATAAGTGCTGTGCTTCCAAAAACTCAGTTCTTTTAAACGAATTGCGGTTTTGGCTGCCATGCACCTTATGAACTCATCCAGAGCCGGGAGATCCAAGTTCATTTCCAACCCAGCCTGTGATGTGGATCTCTGAGCCCCTGTTATGACGAAAGGCTAAAGACGTTCACATATTACGGCAGAGAGGATCTTGTAGACGATGTTTACTTGACTTATTCCTCTCTAGTTGGCGCAGTTTAGAGGATCTCCCTTTTTCAGGATCTGTTACTTGGTCAAAATTACAAATCATTACTTAATACTTATGCTCTGTTCTAAATTTCTTTTATTCCAGATAATGTCTTAGAACCATTGCTTCAAAACTTGCCAACTGTAGGTGCTGCACCAGCTGGCAGCGGTGGTCCGAGTGTTGCTGCTGCTACCGGTGGCGGTTCCAGTTCATCGTCTAATTCTGCAAATTCTTCATCAAACGCATTTAACACAAATGGCAATAACAATAATGGGCCGTCAACATCAACATCATCTACTTCCTCGAATTCTTCATCGTCGTCATCTGCGTCGTCAACATCATCGGCAACGTCATCATCAACATCATCCACCTCTACCGGAGCATCCACATCTTCCTCGTCGTCTGCGACGTCTACAAATAATGGTGGCAATGGTCTAGCCACAACAAGCACTAGTTCTTCAGCAATCAATTGCATAAGTAAGCTATTTCAATTCAAAAGAAAAACACTGAACCATTAATAACGACTTTGTTTCATACTTTCCAGATAGCACAAATTCCATGACTAATACAAGTAGTAGTACCCCAGTTAACTCAAGTAAGTTACTTTTTTCTTCAAACCAAACAAGATTCTATAAGTGTATTGAAACAAATCTTTTTAGCAGCATCATCAAGTTTTGTCTTGCCCTCAACGTCAGCCAATGCAAGTGCAGTTGCCGCTGCAGCCGCAACAGTAAGCAGTTGCTCTTCGATAGGCTGTTGCCATCAATCCCCATACGATCTGCGCCGTAAGCTACCAGCTTCTAGCCACGAGCAATGGTGTGTTGCCAGTACAAGCAGTGCTGCTGGTAGTGCAACAGCATCATGCTCGGCAGCAACTGTCCCAACGGCAGGTCCATCGTCGTCGGGTGTTGTGGCGTGCGGTGCTGGCGCTGTTGGTGGTGGCGCTGGTGGCGGTGTTGGTGGCAATTTAAATTCCCACTATCACGCCATGACACCATCAACATCAACTTCTGCCTCGTTAAACTGTGAAGACAGCTGCTATATGCTTCCGGCGCGAAAGCGATCCAAAAGAATGTACACGGCCACAAGTACAGAAACTAGTGGCCCTTCGGCTGCCCACTACTTGCAATACGAAATGCCCGACGAGGTTCTACTCACAATATTTTCCTATCTATTAGAGCAGGACCTCTGTCGGTTGTCTTTAGTTTGTAAGCGTTTCAACACAATCGCCAATGATACAGAACTATGGAAACGCCTCTATCAATCGGTTTATGAATATGATTTGCCACTTTTCAATCCAGAAATATGCAAGTATGTTTTTGTGAAGGCAGAAGACTCAGACTATGCTAATCCTTGGAAAGAGAGCTTCCGGCAATTATATCGCGGCATCCATGTGCGTCCTGGTTATCAGGACAAGAAACTCAAAGGCCGTCACATTATTCATTTCAATACAATTCAAGCAGCTCTCGATTATCCAGATGATAAAATACCACATCCTCCAACGAATAATCCAGCTTTAAATGCTGCAGCCAATATCGGCATGCCAAATAGTATTTCTGGTCTGAGTTCTCAACAAAATGCTGCCAATTTGTATGGGGCAGAAGACAATACAAGTCCTGAGAATGTCGGCACCTTAATTTTCCTCCATGCTGGCCATTACAAGGGCGAATATCTGTTTATTGATTCGGATATCGCTTTGATCGGTGCGGCACCGGGTAATGTGGCCGAATCGGTAATTCTGGAACGAGAAGCCGGTTCCACAGTCATGTTTGTTGAGGGTGCGAAATATGCCTATGTTGGCTATATAACTCTAAAATTTTCGCCGGATGTAACATCAACTGTTTCGCATCACAAACATTACTGTTTGGACATTGGCGAGAATTGTAGTCCAACGGTGGACAATTGTATTGTCCGGAGTTCTTCGGTTGTTGGGGCTGCAGTTTGTGTAGGGGGTTTGAATGCGAATCCAGCAATAAGGAACTGCGACATTAGCGACTGTGAAAATGTTGGACTCTATGTGACCGATTATGCCCAGGGCACATATGAGCACAATGAGATAAGTCGTAACGCTTTAGCCGGAATATGGGTAAAGAATTTTGCTAGTCCTATTATGCGGGAGAATCACATTCATCATGGACGCGATGTTGGGATTTTCACCTTCGAAAATGGAATGGTAAGGTCTCGAGTATATAATAAAATATTTTAATAATCTCTTGTTTGCGTTTAGGGATACTTTGAGAAGAATGATATTCACAACAACAGAATAGCTGGATTTGAGGTGAAGGCTGGTGCTAATCCAACTGTGGTCAAGTGTGAAATTCATCATGGTCAGACTGGTGGCATTTATGTCCATGAGAATGGACTTGGACAGTTCATCGAGAATCGTATACATTCCAACAACTTTGCTGGTGAGTGTTATTTCTGTATTCAAAATCAAAATCCTTAAAATTGCAATCAAGTGGTGGGTGGTTCAGAACTATAGTTACCTTATGTGGTCGGGCAATCACCCGACGCACGACCACCAACCTGGAGGGCCAGGTTTTTAGTTTAATTCTAAGACAAAGAGCCGGCCAAAACGCTCCTTATAAGCCTGGGCTGTGAATATGTCGTAGTAGCCCTATAAGGTGTTCACTAAGTAGTTCATCCTGACTGGAATGCACTTGTCTACCCTTCGAGCATCAAGTGTAGTTGTTGGAAATTCTGTTTATGAACACGACCCTTTATGTGCGAATGTAGACCCAGAATGTAAACCAGGACAGAGCATAATACAGTCCACAAGGATCCACGATCCACAAGCCTTGCAATTATTTATTTGAAATAAAACTGGCACATGCAGTGCGGCGGTCCACGAGAGAAGTCGTTCTATTCCTGGGTTAACAGTAGTTTTTTCAACAGTCTTATGAAACATATCAAAGACAAAAAACTTGTAGTCCTTCTAAAAGAGAAATTCCCTTTTGTACCGACTCTTTTTCAATAAAACCCTCTTGAGTTAGGTTGGGGGTCCACTAAATTGAAGACACTTTCCGAAGGAATCATTAAAAAATTACTTATTTAAATTCGCGCTACAGTCCGTAGTGGACTTGGGCCTCAATCAACAGTCTCCGCCTTGTCAAGGAGCTCATAGAACTCGTCTTTGGTGTCGTCCTTTTTCTCTGTGCGGGCATGCGCGCATATTAGGCTAATGTTGCCGAATTTAGCCTTGATTCGGATTGTCGTGATGCGTTCACTTACACATTAGTAGCTCAAGACTTTTTGCCTGACTCTGCTTCGCACGACGAATCCGCATCCACAGAGTCGCTGTTGTTGCTCTCGGTAACAATCACCATAGTAGATGTCGCAGTTTCTCATCCTCCTTTTGCCCGGTCCATCCCATCGCATTTCCTGGATAGCGGTAATGCCTGCTTTGTAGCAGTTGAGGGTCTCAGCTAATTGTTCGGCAGCATGCGGTCTATTAAGGGACCTAACATTCCACGTGCCTATCCGAAATTCGTTGTCCTTTATACATTTGCTTGGGTCGTCATCATTGTATCCGTCCGTTTCCGAGGCCTGTTGTTGCTTCGCAACTAAATTCTTTTCTACGTAATCGGGAAGTCACCCACGTACAACCCCCAACCTGGAGTACCAGGCACCGCTCCTTTTACGGCCTGGGTTTCAAATAAGTTGAAGTAGCCCGTAAAGGTGTTCACCAAGTAGTTCGGCCTAACTGGAACTGAAGACGCCACCGTTGATTCCAAAAAAGAAATTCATTCGCTGCCGTCCTTCGATGGGAGTGAGGGTGGGAACACTCCTTCTCCTTCGTTGTGGGGTAATTAATAGTAACAGCCTACTCCGCTTCGACCTGTCGACCATGGGAGGCCCTTCTGCGAAAACAAGTTTCGCGATCGCATAGCTCTAAGCTTCATAGTAGTAGTTACCGTAAGCCGCTCCGCCACGTCAAGGCTTACCCCATGGAGGGAAGGGTCTTCAACACAAACTAAAAGTGTTGAAGATTTACAAATACATAAATAAATATGGTGGCAAGACAGCTCTTGGAAATTCATGGTCTAAGTAGTTTTCATTATCATTATCATCGACGGTTTGGCCTCTTAAAGTTTTTGCTTTAATGTGGCCAATGGAATTTTCATAACTTCCGCATCGGGAGCAGTGAGAACGCTCTTTTCCAATTCGACACTACATTTTTCCAGACAGTTTTATCTCTTTTACTTAAATTTTATTCTTCTGCGCGTGCCCACGTTCTGTAAAAAGGTAGTGCTATAGTCCGTTGTGAACTTGGGCCTCAACCAACAGTCTACGCCAGCCAGCTCGGTCCCTAGCTAGTTGTTTCTAGTGTTTAGGTGCTTGTCGTTGTACAACCCGTAAAGTTCGCTGTTAAATCTTCTTATCCATTCCCCAGCAATATACACGGGGCAAGACACATTCATCCGATTAAGTCTGGGTTCATGCTTCTGCTTCATACAGCAGGACTGGGATGATGATGGAGGTATATAGTTTAACCAAAGACCATATAACAAGCAAAGATGTCGCACGTAGAACAAAAATCTGTGCCTGCTTTTTTCCACCATCCCTTTTTTACAATGGGTCCAAAACATGAGTCTAGGAATTAGAAACATTTCACATGTTGTGGATACACACTGTGCGAAAAAGAGCGTTGCTATTTATACTGAAAAGGTAGAGGGAGAAACAATGTATTTCATGTTTATGAGTAGAAAAAACAACAACAAAACCTATGCCTTTTCAATGGGTCCAAAACATTGTTGCTAGATTTGTAATAATTTTATGAAGCAGAAGAGAGAAAAATGATTTTTTTTTGTCATATGCACAAGCAAGTTAGGTTGATCGTTGATGATCGAGTTAAATATAAGAAGGGTGAGTTGATGTCCTACACATGTATGTGTATTCATGTATCATATTGCGTCTAGGTGATTTTGTTTTTGTAGCTTCGTAGAAAAATTGCGAACGAGTTTTGTTTATTTTCTTTTCTTGAAGGATAAAAAAACCTTGAAAAGTGAGTTTTGATTATGTTCGTGAAAGTGAATAATGAGTTGTGGTAGTTTGAATATATTGGGTATGGGTTTTGCTTTTGTTTTGTTTTTACTTCTTGGGGTTGGTTGTGATTTGGAAATCGTATTCAATCACATAATTAATTTTAACTGCAACATACACCGCACTCCGCGCCATCACGAACGGGTTACAGCTCACCAACAGCATCAAACTCATGTGTGAACAAAGGTAGCAGCAACGACTCTCAACTCACACTCAAAGCTCTGGAGCAGCGCTTAATCCAACATACTGACATGATCGTCGAACGCATCACGAAAGAACTGTCAAAAATCCGGTCTGAATTCTTCGCTAGGCTAGAGCAAACTGAATTGTTATGGTCGGAAAAGCTTCACAAAGTCAACACAACAATTACTGACATTGTGAGTCGCATTGAATCTCTTGAATCCAATTCTACTAATGCACTCGCTTTGGATAGTAAACTGATTGGCACAAGCACGACTGTTGCAGATGCTGTGCGAAGGATTGAAATAGTAGAAGAAAAACACAAAAAGTGTGAGAAAGTTTCGCAATGAACTCTCGTCTTTGCAACAACAAATCGATGCCGTGGAGAAAAAAGAGATTGCAAGCGATGCCGTCTTGTTTGGAGTTCCATGTTTACCTGATGAAAACCTAACGCTGCTGTTTAATCGTTTATGCTCAACTGCTAAATGCAATCAGCCAAACCTGAAGAGTATTTTCCGCTCTCGCTCCCGAAATACGAAGAGCACAGCTCCAACACCTATTATTATTAAATTTAATAACAGCCAAGAGAGGAACATCACACTCAAATGCATTGCCGCTTATCGCAAAACAACAGCAGTGTCACCAACTTTCATTGCGAGATCTGGGTTTGGAATCAATAATGCCTGCTTTTTAAATGAGAGCTTACCAAAAAGTACTCGCAATCTCCTTCATCACGCAATACGCATGAGAAATAATTATCAACTTTTTAGCGCGTACTCCGCTTATGGTAATGTTTTCATCAAACTATCAGCCGATGGAGAGAGCCATGCTATTCACAACGTGGAAGAGTTAGAAGCTGCAGTGACGAGAAACTAAATTGCGTATGATGTTATGATGTTTACCCTATACTTTTTTATATTATTTATTTTATTGATTTTGTTTAATTTGTTATTTTCTTACTTCTCTCTCTATTTTCTTTTTATTGTAACGATGATTTGCCAAATAGTTTTTTTCTTTCTACATAATCTTTTTTCTATTAATAACCCCATTTCATGTGCTTCTTGTTGCCTCTTTATGTTTTGCTTTTATCGTAAAAAACATAAGTACAAGCGCAGCTAACATTAACCGAGTGTTCACTGGCAGTGACATGAGTACAAACTTGTATCATATGATAAGGATTCTACGAAATCAACACACTGGATTACGTATTTGTCACTTAAACGCACAGAGTTTGACCAAGAAATTAGGTGAGTTCAGGTACTTGTTTATAGGTTCTCATATTGACATTGTCTCTGTTTCCGAAACATGGTTTCAACCAGAAGTTTGTGACAATTTATATCGAGTTCAGGGTTACAAGCTTTTTCGTGCGGATCGTGTCTCAAGATCAGGTGGCGGCTCTGCTCTTTATGTTCGAGACGGTCTGAACTGTAGGATAATCAGTAAATCAGATGATAATTGTCCTTAGAATTCATTTTTGTTAGCATTTAAATGTTCTTCAGAAAACTTTTTGATTGGATCGGTATACAGGCCCTATAATAACATAAGTTTATTGCCGTTAACAACAACTCTTGAAACCTTTTCTTGCAATTTTACGAACACTATATTATGTGGCGATTTTAATTGTAATTTACTTGACTCGCGAATTTCGGATTCATTCCTCAGTACTTTTGAAGCTCTTGATCTGAATCCAATAAATCGTTCACTCCCAACCCATTTCACTGAAACTTCAAGTTCTTTAATTGACCTCTGTTTAACGAGTAATAATGATAGTGTTCTTCTTTATGACCAACTTCAAGCCCCGGTTTTTCGAAACACGATCTGATTTTCGTATGTTTTAAATCATCTAGCAAAGTCAGTCGGCAAAGTTTTGAATTCCGTGATTTCAAAAACTTAAACATACCAGATTTACTGCGTGATTTTGATCGAATGGAATGGAATTCAATTTACTACATGCCTGATGTGAATGAACAACTTGCTTTTTTTTAATCATAGCATTAATTTACTTTATGATACTCATGTTCCAATCAAGAAGTGTATGGTGAAGCATAAATCTGCTCCCTGGGTGAATGGCGACATCGTTTCTGCTATGTCAGAACGCGATGCCGCTTACAGTCAGTGGAGTAGATACCGGATAGAGATTTTACATCAAAACTATCGTAGACTGCGAAACAAGGTCGTTAAAATGATAAGGACAGCGAAACGAATTTTTTATGAGCAAAAGCTTGGCACGTCTAACTCAAGTAAGGACACTTGGAAGCATCTTCGTGAGTTGGGCCTCGTAAAACAACCAGAGGCTCTCCCTGCCGACCTCGATTGCAATGATCTAAACACAAAATTTTCGTCTTTATGTTCATCTTTCGATATCTCTAACAGTGAACCTAATAGCTTCGAACGATCTTTTTCAGGCGGTTCTTTTTGTTTTGACAGACTATCCGAGGAAGATACTTTGGAGGCTTTCATTTCGATCAAGTCAAATGCTATTGGCCTTGACTTAATCAACCCCAAATTCATTAAAGTATTACTTCCTTATCTCTTGCGCCACATAACCTACATCTTTAACACTATATTAACAACATCTGAGTTCCCATCAGAATGGAAGAAAGCAAAAATTATACCCATTCCAAAGAAAAGTACAGGTACAGTTAAAGATTTCCGTCCAATAGCTATTCTACCGTTCTTATCCAAAGTTTTCGAAAAGACAATCTCCAAACAGATACAAGACTATCTCAAACGTTACAACCTTCTTAGCATGCATCAGTCTGGCTTCCGCTCCCAGCGAAGTTGCAAATCTGCATTACTCTTGGTAACTGATGAGATAAGAGTTGCAATGGATAAAAATCACTTTGTTCTGTTAACTCTACTAGACTTCTCCAAGGCATTTGATACAGTCAATCACTCAACTCTATGTAGAAGACTGCAGTACAGTTTTGGTTTTACAACCGAATCCTGCAAACTTATTCGATCTTATCTTTATTGTAGGGAACAGTGTGTCGTTGCTGATGGAAAATCTTCCACCTTTACTAATGTACCTAACGGGGTCCCACAAGGATCTATACTTGGACCCCTTTTTTTCTCTATCTATATTAACGACTTACCACATATAGTAAAAAATTGTTTTATTCACCTATATGCCGACGACGTGCAGCTTTTGATCAGCCGACCTTTATCTGCTAAGGACGAGGCAGTGTCTCTGATGAACGAGGATTTGCAAATTATCTCTCATTGGTCCAAACTTAACAACCTTCACCTTAATCCTTCTAAATCAAAGACTTTACCAATCTATCGGAAGGTTTTCGATAAAGCTGTGTTAAGCCCCTTGCAGATAGAAAATCAAAATATCACATATGTTGACTCCGCCCGTAATCTAGGTATGGTTTTTAATCGTACCCTAACATGGAATGACCATCTAAATAGTTCTATAGGGAAGGTTTATGGCAGCCTCAGATCACTACGCATCTCCCAAGATTACATTCCACAAAAAACAAGGCTTCTGTTAGCAAAAACCTTTTGCTCCCAGTACTGCTTTACTCTTGTGAAGTTTTCGGCGATTTGGACTACGCGACGTCTAGGAAACTTAACGTTGCCTTTAACAATATAGCCCGTTTCGTATATAATCTTCGCCCATACGATCACGTCTCCCGCTTTTCTCAAGAACTTTGTGGATGTAGTCTTGATAACTTGTTGAAATTTCGGACACTTAACTACCTACATCTAGTAATTCATACAGGAGAACCCGACTATCTACACCGCAGACTGAACTTTCCTCATTCTAATAGGTCTCTCATTCTTGTTACGCCGCGATATAAATATTTGAATTCTCAGCGTCAATTTTTTATTCATGCCATCAGCCTTTGGAACACTCTGCCAATCGCCATAAGAGGAATAGGAAGCACAAGAAAATTCTCAACAACGCTTTTTAATTATTTGGCCACTCGTTGAAATTTGGAAATTTTGTAAGAAATTAATATTGTTATAATTTTATTAAAAGAAAGGCACATTTTTCACTTTGATTTTGTGTAATTTTTATCTTTTTTTTGCTTTTTTAATTATTTATGTGTAATCTAACATTATATTCAAGACTTGCAATATTTAACAAGATGTATATCTTACTTTGTAAGTGTTTAAGATTAATAAATACAGAAATACAGAAATACAGAAAATGTAGGTCAAGAAAAGATTGACTTATTGATGTGAGGATTTATTTATGCGTAAATTAAGTATTTAGTAAAGTCTTAGTAAAGTCTTTTGGTTCTTTTTGGTTCTAAACTATTGAAGTCGGTAATGGATCAATTCAATGAGGAAAATAGGTGATAGGTACATTTCATTTAATTTTTACTTGCGGATATGGCGAGTAATGAATTCGTAAGAAAAAAGTTGAGAGTTTGACAAATATGACATAACGATTTAAGAGAAGTCAAGAGAAGTGGATCCGCAGATTCCGCAGTCTGTCTGTCTGTAAACGCACCTACAGCCTTAACCACTGGTCCGATTGACTTCAAACTTGAAAATTAGAGGTTTCAGGGAATTCACGAGTGTTATTTTTTTATTTTTTTAATGCCAAAATTTAGGGCAGCCATTATACAATTTTCTCAAAAAAACAGCTCCTACGATTTTTTTTTAAACATGCTCGAAATTTTTTTTCAAAACAAGAGATCAATATTAAAATTCGAAATTTGCTTATAAAATTTATATTTACATATTCTTGAATACTGCATACCCAAATTAATTTTAAAGCATTTTCGAAAAATTGTAGGTATATATAAAAAATTAGTTTAAAAAAAAACCGCTCCAAGGATTTATTAGAAACAAATTTAAAAATCAACTATTTCTTAAGAAATTTTATAACATCGATTGCTTTCAGAATGAATCTATTTTTGAGGTACATATTTCATATTTCAATTTAAATTTTTATTCGTGAATTTTAACCGCATGTTTTTGTTTTTTAATGTTTTTTATGAGTTATAATTTACAACCCAGTTGTGGACATATATTTATCTCTCAAATACAGAACTAATATAATTTTAACACATGCAGTATGTAAATAGTTGCAAAAAACATAGGAATATAATGTAGCTTTTAACTAAAGTTCCAAGTCTTCAAAATGTTCAAATAAGCTGTAGTTCGAGAAAATAATTTTGAATGTTGTAAAAGTGGTGATTTTTTGCCAATCGCTGATCGAGTACTAAGTACTTGCGACATATAGAATATATGGCAAGTACCTACCTATTGAATTCGAAAAAAAAATTGAGATGATGATGAGAAATTACATTACGATTATAGAGAAGTCGAAAAAAGTGGGTACGGCGATTCCGTCTGCCTGTCTGTCTGGAAGTTTACAGGCATCTACAGCCTTAACTACTGGTCCGATTGACTTCAAATTTGAAAATTAGATGTTTGAGCAAAAACTGATATCCCAGTTTTTTTTATTTTTGTTTTAAGATCAAAATTTAGGGTAGCCACCATATGATTTGTTTGGCTTAAAACCAAAACGTACAATTTTCTCCAAAACGGCTCCTACGATTTTTTTTTTTTAACTTCCTCGAGTTTTATTATTTTAAACATTAATGCATTTTATGTAAAAAAAAAAATTTGTATTTCTCCAAAACGGTACCTCCGATAGAACCGTTTTTTTGTTATTAGATTTTCTCGAAAAATGATAGTCCGATCAGCGTAAGTTTTTTTTTTGGAAAGTACGTATATATTGTTCAAATAATATTATGCAAGTATTCAAAAAACAAATATTGTAAACAACATATACGATGAAAAAATAAAGAATTTATCTATCTATCTATCTATCTATTCAAAAAAAAAAATTGGATTTTTAAAAAGTACTTTTAATTTTTTTTTTTCAAAATTCTGTATCTCAAAAACGGATCAATTTTAAAAATCCAAATTGAAGTATAATATGTACATATATGTATTTACATGATCTTGAAAACTGCATACCCAATTTAATTTTAAGACATTTTTGAAAAATTTTACATATAAACAATTAATTTAAAAAAAACGGCTCCGACGATTTTCAAAAAAAAAAAATTCAATAAATCAAAAATAAGGTTTGAATTGGTTTGTCATTTAAATTTTTGGAATTAAATGTATTTACGAGGTACATTTTCGAATTTTAGTTTTTTCAATAAATTCTAATTTAATTTGTATATACTGAGTTTTTCTCTTGTGAGTTCAGTGTAAGCTGTAAGTTAGAATGTAATCAGAATTGCTTAAAGTATATCTTTTATATTTACACTACTTTTTGCAATTTTTGGAACATAAAAGTAATCATAAATATTTAGTTTTAGCATGCAGGAGCAAATTCGTACGACACAGTCGTGCACATTTTTTTTGTTGTAAGCTTCAGGTTTTTTCTCCTTAAAAATATGAAAAATGTTAAAAGTGGGCTTAGAAGGGAATTAAATGTACCTGCCTGCATATCCAACCTTTTTTTCATACTTTTTTTTTTACTTGCAGGGTTTTAATTTGTATTCTTTTATAGGTTAATTTACGAAAACAGAATTGATGCGTTTTTTTTTAAACATACCAACATCCGAGGTTAGCCTTTTTTTTTTAATCGGCAAAAAGTGATGTCAAAGTTCAAATTCAGGCTTTACTGTAGTACAATTTTTTTAGAATATGACCAGGAATCAGATCCCAAAGTATGGCAAACGATTAACCATATCGTATTAATACAGGTGAAGGCTGTAAGGACAGGTTGAGGTAGAGACATCCTATCATCAAAATAGCTGCTCGCTTCCTTGCATTAAGCATAAAATCACCACATTAAAAAAAAAATGCCCATCACTGTTTTGTCCGAGAAAATCTCGGACCACAGGTCATGCATTTTTTACATTTTGAAAATGTTTAGTTTTAATCTAAAAGCTCCATTTAAATAGTCTATTTTCTTGCAACCATTACATACAGATAGATATTATGATGGTTTGTATGTATTTGAAAAATAAAAAGTGAAATAAATAGAATTTAAAATGTACCTACTACCTACCTTATTGAGATCAAAAACTTAAAAATATACATAGACATACATTTAGACATATAAATCAATCCTCACAAATCACAACAACATGTCAATCTTTTTTTGACCTACATTGAAATTATGTGAATGAATATGATTTTCAAATCACAATTCACAACCAACCCCAAGAAGCAAAAACAAAAACAAAAGCAAAACTACAACATGTCATTGTCCAAGAACATTCATCAATTCAGATCAAAACTCACTTTTCAAGTTTTTTTATCCTTCAAGAAAAAAAAATAAACAAAATTCGTTCGCAATTTTTCTACGAAGCTACAAAAACAAAATCACCTAGACGCAATATGATATATGAATACACATACAGGTGTAGGACATCAACTCACCCTTCTTATATTTAACTCGATCATCAACGATCAACCTAACTTGCTTGTGCATATGACAAAAAAAAATCATTTTTCTCTCTTCTGCTTCATAAAATTATTACAAATCTAGCAACAATGTTTTGGACCCATTGAAAAGGCATAGGTTTTGTTGTTGTTTTTTCTACTCATAAACATGAAATACATTGTTTCTCCCTCTACCTTTTCAGTAGCAACGCTCTTTTTCGCACAGTGTGTATCCACAACATGTGAAATGTTTCTAATTCCTAGACTCATGTTTTGGACCCATTGTAAAAAAGGCATGGTGGAAAAAAAGCAGGCACAGATTTTTGTTCTACGTGCGACATCTTTGCTTGTTATATGGTCTTTGGTTTAACCTTATTGAGGGAGGTCTTTTCCACTCAATTACTTTCTTAGCCCAGAGAAACAGCGATAAGCAAGAGTTATTCTTCGTCAGATCTCGGCGCTGGTGTTACTGCCCGTGTTTATAGCGGAGCCTAGGTAGACAAACTCTTAATACCTCGAAGTTGTATGCGTCTATTGTGACGTTCTGTCCGAGCCGGCGGTCGGTGTTGGGTGTCCTTCCTCGAAGACAGCATATACTTCGTTTTTCCCTCATTTACCGCTAAACCGATTTTTGCCGCTTCTATCTCAATTCTCACAAGGGCACCGTTGACATCTTTCCATTATATCAATATCATCGGCGTACGCAAGAAGTTGGAACAGTCTTTTGGAAGGTAGTTTTTCACTATCTTCTCAAGAACGATGTTAAAGAAATCGCATGACAGTGCTTCGCTTTGTCTGAATCCTTTTTTGACATTGAAACATTCCATAAGGTCGTTCTCAATCTTGATGGCGCAGCGTGAGTTCTCCATCGTCATTTTTCATAAGCGAACGAGCTTGGAAGGGATGCCAATACTACACATAGCTTCATACAGTTCGTCTAGCTTGCATTCGCTCCAATCTCTCCCAATTTGCCATGGCAATAATTGACATTATTTTTTAAGCGTGTCCATTTTGCCTCTTTCCCCGGCAATCTGATTCATGTTGATTCGAGCCTGTTAAGCGGATGCATCGTGTCCGCTGGTATTTTCTCCTTTTTTTTTAACTCTTAATGCTATGAAAATTAATTTTTTGATTCTGATTCGTACACAAAGGAAGACAGAATTATCAGCTATAAAGAGAACCTACTTGACATTTGACATTTTCTCTGTTTACAGATTTGTCTATGATTTTAAGTTACAGTAAATTTATCAATCCAACTGAAAAATCTAACAAACAAAAAATTGTAGTATTTAGGTGGAGATTTTTATTCAAAAGTTTTTGTTTTCTCATTTTGCATAGGTGTTTGGATAACCTCCAACAGCAATCCCACTATTCGAAAGAACGAAATCTACAATGGCCATCAAGGAGGTGTTTACATTTTTGGTGAGGGCCGAGGACTCATTGAACACAACAACATTTATGGCAATGCCTTGGCTGGCATTCAAATACGAACCAATAGTGATCCAATAGTCCGCCACAACAAGATCCATCATGGTCAGCACGGAGGCATTTATGTTCATGAAAAAGGCCAAGGCTTAATTGAAGAAAACGAAGTCTATTCCAATACATTAGCCGGAGTATGGATCACAACTGGAAGTACTCCAGTCCTTCGACGAAATCGTATTCATTCTGGCAAACAGGTACACATTTGCCTACTGCATTCAAATAAAACGTATCTTATTTAATTTATTTTGTTTATTACATAGGTTGGTGTGTATTTTTACGATAATGGCCATGGCAAGCTCGAGGACAATGATATTTTCAATCATTTGTATTCGGGCGTACAAATACGAACAGGAAGTAATCCCGTGATTAGAGGAAACAAAATTTGGGGCGGCCAAAATGGAGGCGTATTAGTTTACAATGGCGGACTAGGCCTATTGGAACAGAATGAAATTTTTGATAATGCCATGGCTGGTGTTTGGATTAAAACTGATTCGAATCCAACGTTGAAACGTAACAAAATTTACGATGGTCGTGACGGTGGAATTTGCATATTTAACGGAGGCAAGGGCATTTTAGAGGAAAACGATATTTTCCGAAATACTCAAGCTGGTGTTCTGATCTCAACGCAAAGTCATCCCATATTGAGGCGCAATCGAATATACGATGGTCAAGCGGCTGGTGTTGAAATCACAAATAATGCCACTGCTACATTGGAGCATAATCAAATATTTAAAAATAAATTTGGTGGATTGTGTTTGGCAAGTGGTGTGCAACCAATTGTTAGGGGTAACAATATTTTCAATAATGAGGATGAAGTTGAGAAGGCAGTGTCGGGTGGACAGTGTTTGTATAAGATAAGCAGTTACACCTCCTTTCCGATGCATGACTTCTATAGATGCCAAACGTGCAATACAACTGATCGGAACGCGATTTGTGTGAATTGTATTAAAAATTGTCACGCTGGCCATGATGTGGAATTTATCAGACATGACAGGTGAGTGAATTTGTGTTATTTATTATTTTTAAGAATTTCAAATGTTTTGAACCCAAATTGACAGTTATCACGGATTCTTCACATTTTCAAGTTCAAAATAAAATATTCTTTGTTTATGCATAGGGTAATGTTCTTTTGTTATTCTCAGCTAAGGTAGGTCAGCGGGTCCAGGTTTCTCCGAGGAAAGAATAAAATAAAACTCGGTTTTTAAAGAATGATTTGATATAGATTTATTTATTAAAATAAACGGCGGATTCCCAGAATAAACGGCGGTGGGTGGGATTCAATCCCTAGGAATTTAACGGTGGGATAATTTCCCCAGTTCAAACAGTGTATGAGTATAATAATAATACTTATACTACAATGGGATAACTTCCCTAGCCTTGACGGAAAGATGGGATCTAATCCTTAAGCTAAGTATACACGATTGGAAGATCTTCCAATATTGGCCGAAATGTCAAAAGTCTTCCAACAGCAACCAATGAGCTTTCAATTGCCAATTTTCTATCAAATGAAAAATGTCTGTTTATACGATTGGATAATTTCATCCAAAAATTAGTCAATTTATTGGAAGAAAATTGGCTGTCTATTGCCGACAATTTTTTGTGATCCAATTAAAAATTGTCTGTTTACACGATTGAAAGTCTTAAGTGAACAAAAAATTGGTAGACCCATTGGAAGAGAATTTTCTTCCAATAAATTGATTGAAATATGAAATTTAATTTCGGAAGTCAAATAAAGGGTTTTCTAATAAGAGGTGTTATTTTGAATAGCCCGCTATCTAGGTAGCTGTCACTTTTGAAGCTGCCATTAATTGCCATATCACAAGTAGAAACTACGCTTTTAATAAAAATGGAACGATACACGGACACGCTTCAACAACGCATTGAAATTATTAAAATTCACTATAAAAATGGCGCTTCGTGCCACACAAGCAATGAAACCATCGATCTTTTACGGGAAAAGTATCCGGACTGTATTATCTCTCGAAGAGGTGATCACAATTGGCCACCGAGATCTTGTGATTTAACACCTTGCGACTTCTTCCTTTTGGGCCACGTGCAAGATAAGGTCTACACCAACAGCCCATCAGCGTCGATTCAAGACCTCAAAGATGGAATTCGTGAGGCTATCGAGGACATAGGGCAGCCACTTTGCGATTTGGTTATGCAAAGTTCATGAAGTCATAAGTTGTGCAATAAATCAAATTGAACAAAATTTAAAAAAATAACGGAAAATATGAAGAGAGAAATAGCGACTATCTTGGCAGCATATTTGTTGGAAAGCAGCGAAGAGGAAGATGAGTTCACACAAAAGAGACATCGCAAAGTTTGGACGAAAGATTGGGTAGCGCGTCGTAAGGAGGAGGGGCTTTACTGTAAACTGCTCGTCGAATTGCGAGGGGGAACCGGAACTTTATCAGAATTTTTTGCGGATGGACTTAAATCAATTTGATTTCCTTCTTTCGCAAGTGACTCCATTAATCGAAAAGAAAAATACAAACATGCGCGAAAGTATTTCAGCTGGTGAACGTCTTGCGCTGACGCTACGATTCCTTGCAACAGGCGATCATTTTCGGTCCCTGCTTATACTCCGCACAACCTGCATCCCACAAACATCGCCTAGTCTCAATCTCCTGAATGAGCTGCATAATTTGTTCTCGAGTCCAATCCTTCTCAACTTTTTGCTTGTAGGACTTCTTATCCATTTACGTTGTTTAAAACACAAACATTTTTTTTTAATTTTTCCCAACTACAAATGAAAAATTGTCTTCCAATTCCAAAAATTGAACGAAGTAGTTGGATAGAATTTTATCCAATGACCAATTAGTCGACAAACGTCCAATTTTTTGAAAATTTGAAAAATTGTTTGTTTACAAACATTCACACGATTGGAAGAAGTCAGCCAAGTTTTTGATAGAAAATTCGAAGAAAATTGGCTTTCAATTTTTTTTTTGTCAGTTTGGAGACAAAAAATTGGGGGTTTACATGATTGAAAGAAAATTGGTGAAAATTTGTTTTGAAAAATCTGCCAATATTGGAAGATCTTCCAATCGTGTATACTTAGCTTTAGTCTAGGCGATACCTACATTGGGATAATTCCCCTAGCCTCAACAGTACATGGGTATTGCTTAGTGCCTTTATTCTTCCCCCACCATGGTCTCGCCGTGTACATTAGGAATGATGTTGCTTATCAATTCTTACCACAATATGGACGCTGCTCCAAACCTTTTTTCAATTTTATGTGGTTCAAATTCACCGTAAATAAGCACATCATTCATTATTGTTGTCTATATCAAATTTGGATAGAGCTTCAACTTCTCGCAAATTTGACGCTCTGTCTGACTCCATCCAATGAATTTTATCCATGCATCCTCACACTGAAATCGTTATTACGAGCGATTTCAATGTACACAATTCTTCGTGGCTTCTCCATTCGGGCCAGACAACACCCGAAGGAATGTGTGCTGAGATCTTTGCTGAGTTTAACCTTGGCCATTAATGGCCAAGCGGAAAATACTCTTGACTTGTTTCTTACGTCTGACCCTGATAAATACACTATCAGTGTATTAACGCCTCTAGGCAGATCAGATCATAGTATTATATCTGCAAATTTCTCATGTCAAGGTAATCCAGTTAGAGAAAGAGCTCCGAAGAGAACCGTGTGTCAATACGAGAAAGCCAACTGGGACGGTCTCAACAACTTTTTCCGGATCTTTAACTGGTCACTATGCTTCCTTGATAGTGACGTAGACTCCAGCGCAGATATGATTACTAATCACCCTAATCGCCAATTTAAGAGAACTTTTTTTCCCAGGGAAACAAAAATTACCCCGGAACAGAAGTTTCCCATCGAAAATCTCCAAAGAAATTTTATTTCCCCGGAAAGAAATTATACCAACCTTAAAATATTTTAATGATTTTCGAAGTTATTTTGAAAGCTTCAAATGAAAATAAAATATTTTGTTTGTGTCAAATTCAAATAAAAATAAATGAAATTGTGGGATTTCACATCAAGACAAAATCAATTTCGCTAAATTTTACGGACATATTTGATAGTAATTATAATCCCGAGCCTATTTTCGAAAGCCAAACTCATTTCCTAGCCCTGGATACCGAGGAATTTGTGTCAGAAGATATACATACATAAATATGTATGTATACATGTACAATGAACATACATGCTTATGCTATCTGGGAAATTCGTGATCTTTAACGGCAATATTTGTTATTTCGTTGTTTAAAACGCATTTTACCTAAGCTATTACGTCGGTGATGTTTCCTTTACGGGACATTGGGTCTCTTTTTCTATGAGCCATTGTCGTGCTGATTCCCTTTCATCGCCAAGTCCATTGCCTGCCGGCCCACTTCTGCTTTCTCGTGTGAGCGGGTTCCACTGCATGGCAGTCGCATGGCGTGTGGCCAATCCACAGCTACTTTGCTCTTCGTATGATAAAGTCTATGAGTTCCTGACCTGTTCTCGCATGAAGTTCATCATTTGAGTTACGATAGGTTTCTGCGATATCTATTAACGAACGTTTGAAGCATTCTTGTAGCAGCGTCTGTTACTTCCCAAGTGCAGCACCCGCAAAGCAGCATGGATTCAACATTGGAGCATTACAATCGAGGCTTGGTCCTCAATCTAAAAGAGTTGTCCAGAAATATTTACTTAAATTGATGATTAAGTTCTACAGAAGATCCTTTAAGTTTTTCTGAGTTGATCTTTAGCCCCACGACTCCTGTCCCTCTCTCCATCAAAGAAAAAAAGAAATAGTCTTCCATTTTACGTCATGGTGATGCACAGCAAGTTTTTCCCTCACAACTAACTTGGGGAAAATTCTGTTTCAAATAAGGAAAAAATTCCCTGGAAAAAATTATTGGCGATACGTATTTTTTGAAATTAAGCTTTTCCCTCTTTCTCGAAAATTAAAGTTCCCAATTTGGGAAAAAACTCCAGGGAAAATTTATTCGTGATAAGGCTGGATATGATTATTTTGGGAATGAAAACTTTTATCCCGAATAGGGTTAAAAGCATCAAACCCAAGGAAAAGTCATGGTTTGACTCAAGTTGTAAAAAGGTTATCAAGGAAAAGGAAATAAAGTTCCGGTGTTTTAGAGCCAACCCAACTGAGGAAAACCATCCATGGGACAAATCTTCTTCCGCACTCGAGCTGTGGCGAGAGTTCTTAAAGAATCTAAACATGCATAAATCAGCTGGTCCGGATGGTATCCCCGCTATTGTTCTGAAGGGGTGTTCTTCCACGCTGGCAAAACTCTTTTCCATCCTATTCTTCTGGGCTCGTTCCGAGCAGTTGGAAAACAGCATTTGTCCAGCCAATTGCAAAAAAAGAAGAATCTTCTTCTCCGTCCAATTATCGTCCGATTGCACTTACGTCCTAAGGTCAGGAAACGCTGATAAACTATCAGCTTAAGAAATATCTCGAAGACCGAAAGCTTCTTAATGACCGGCAGTACGGCTTTCGCAGCAACAGGTCCACTCTTGATTTGATGGTTTATCTCACCGAACAGTGGAACAAATCTTTACATCGTTTTGGAGAAAGTAAGATTGTTGCACTTGATATTTCAAGGCATTTGATAAAGTCTGGCATCTTGCTCTTTTATCGAAAATGCGTACTTTCGGTATCGACGAATCTATCCTTCGTTGGATTAGAAACTTTCTTTCAAACCGTTCAATGCAAGTTGTATTGGACGGATTCAAGTCTGAAACCCACAAAATAAATGCTGGTGTGCCCAGGGCTCCGTTTTGTCTCCGACCCTCTTCCTCATTTTTATTAATGATCTCTTGTCTGTTACTCCTAACCCAATAAATTGTTTCGCTGACGATAGAACCCTTACCTTCTCATATTCGTTTCCAGACTCACATCCTTCCTCTTCGGATGTGGAACTGCAACGGCAAAATATGATAAGCTCATTAAACGCTGACTTAAACAGCGGATTTATGAACCGCGTTTAATGCTTCAAAAACTCAATGCCGCCTTGTAACGTTGAAGTGAGCTGTACCCCCATTGCTACTGGTCATGAGTGGCACTTGCATCAATGAGACCAAACATGTCGAGATTATCGGTACGTGCATAACTGACGCAGACCGAGCATTCGCGATGTCGACAAAAATTCCGCAAGATGTTTGGGTTTCTTAAGACGGTGCAAGAAATATTTCTCGCCGTCTGATCAGGCTATACTGCCCAATCGAGGTAACCGTCGGAGCGGAATTTTCTCCGATTTCCTCCGAATTTTGCTTCGAGGTAGTTCTCCGACATGCAAAATGTCTCCGATTCGGAGGAAATCGGAGAAAATTCCGCTCCGACGGTTACCTCGATAGGACCGATTATCTATAAAACCTATATCAGTCCAAAGCTTGAGTACAATTCCCACCTTTGGGCTGGTGCTCCAGCTACTGACTTAAGCCTCTTGGATGGAATACAAAAAAGAGCTGTAAGAATGATTGGAGATAGAGAGATCACTGACGCATTCGCTCCTTTAGACCACCGTCGTAACGTAGCGTGTCTCTCCCCCAAACAATTCGCCCGTAATACTCGCGCTTCTAGGAATGCTCATCAGTTTACCCTCGAGCCCAACTTCGGACGTACTCTCAAGTATAGATAATCATTTTTTAGCCGTACTACGCGAATGTAGAACTCTCTTCCACACTCTGTCTTTCCCAGTCATTACAATGTTCAAGAATTTAAGACCAAGACACCTCCTTTCGAACCTCTTCCTTTCTTCCTAATGCACTCACTGTGTCTCTGGCGTAAAAGGGTATAAAAATCCCTTGAGTGGGTGCAAATTTTAAAAAAAAAGTATGGGTAGTGGTTGTTTAGCGGGGTACAAAAGTAAAGGTCTTATGTTTGAGGCAGTACGAAGTTTGGCGAGTCAGCTAGTATAGTATATGATTTTTATTTTATTTTTTAAGTTAACAGAAATTAATTCAAGTTATCTGTGTACTAATGAAATATTTTTTGTCTCATTTCAGATTCTTTTGTGATTGCGGTGCTGGCACCTTAACAAATCAATGTCAGTTACAAGGTGAACCCACACAAGACACCGACACACTTTATGATTCAGCAGCACCAATGGAATCTCACACTCTAATGGTCAACTAGGATATTAACTAAATTTATATAAAAAAAAAAGAAACACAAAAATAACCTTCGAGTTAAATGCAGAAATCAAATTTATAAAAAGTAATAGAATCTAAAATAAAGTCCATAAAGCAAAACAAAATTAAATATATTACTTCAACTAAAACGTGAAAATAAACTAAACTACATTTAAAGAAACTAGTATAACCAATTAGATAACGGCTTACTCATATAAATGTAGCTATATATTAACTCACACAAAAACAAATCAACCAGAAGCAAAATTGATGTTTTAAACATTCACTCAACTTAAACAATTAACACAAACACATAATAATTGGTTAATGCCTATTTAACGAAGAAATAAACTCAAACTAATCAAACAGAAAGCAATTGTATTTGTGTATACATACGTAGATTAATTTTAAACATTCTCCTTAAACAAAAAAAAAAAAAAACAAGGAAAAACCTTTCAAATTAAACGAAAATGAAAGCAAAACTAAAACATTTAAACTGCTACCACTATTGTATTGATCATCTTAACAAGTTTCGAAATGGGAATTAAATTTAAAATTACATTTAAAACATTAACATTTATTAATTATAAACAAATTAAATTTAAAACATAATTCTAAGGTAGAACATACATCATCCCAGTTGCAATAATAATTTTTTGATAGATTTGTTTTTGTTTTTTAAATTTTTTATATAAATATAAAATTATATAATGTAAAAAAAAAGAAGTAAAAATTAAAATTAGAAGAAATACCGAGAAATGAACAAAAAGAAAAAGAAGTGTTTTAGATGTAAGCCCTCGTGTGTCATGTTTAGTATTAACGATTTATTATTATTAGAATTCTTTTCATACGATTATTTAATATTAATTAATGTACCTTATACAGAGATTTTGATATTATACTATACTTTGTGCTTCGTATCGCCGTCGTCAATCCAAACATTCATCAGTAAATTACACTTTCGAAGAAATACATACATAATACCGAATTATGACATCCATTTTCGAGTGAGTGAGTCTCATCAGTGATCGAACAAACGAGTAAATATTTTGAGATGATGACATTCGTTAGGTCACAGATCGTAGTGAGAAAATATCGTCGTATCCGTTCGGAGAAACCTACGATCGTAGAAAAGTTCCGATCGTAACATTTATTTTGTTCATGGTATCCGTTTCGTAAAGGAAATATTGACGTATAATAACGTAGTCGTTTAGCAAATGTTTCGACACAATTTAGCTGTCGGATCAATCGGAGACGCGTAAAACAAAATAATCGGTGTTCATCGCATAGCGTTTTTTGAATTTTTGCTCTTCGCCCCTCTTCGTGATGCGTTGCTCAAACGCAAATTTGAATTTTTTTCTGAGGGATGTACGATCGGAAGAGTTAGGACGATACCATATTCGTATGTTTCATACAAATCGGATAGAATTTTGTTACGATCGGATACGACAATAGGGCTGAATCATTTTTAATTCAAACAATTATAAATTGTTAACGTTTTAACTCGAATTCTGAGATTGTTTATCTTTTCGCCACCAAAACAAAAGTGAAAATTTTAAGCTTAGATATCGTTCGATTTCACCCGGAACATAGACGGCCCTATCGAGGTAACCGTCGGAGCGGAATTTTCACCGATTTCTTCCGAATTTTCTTCGAGGTAGTTCTCCGACGGACATGTCTCCGATTCGGAGGAAATCGGAGAAAATTCCGTTCCGACGGTTACCTCGATTGGGCCGAGTTTTTTTTCCGCCCGAATTTCTCAATAAGGGAAAAGAAAACAGGGATTTTTATGGGCGGAATGCTGTTCGGACGGAATTCATGATAAGGCTGAATATTTCTGCATTCGCTATTTCGCTAAAGTTTTTTTTTATAATTATTTGTCAAACCTCTTAAAATTCCTTCACAATTATCGAGACTCGATAAAAACTACTACAATTTTGAACTCTCAACCGATACGTGACCTAACGAATGTCATCATCCCAAAATATTTGCTCCTTCGTTCGATCACTGATGACGCTCACTCACTCGTTCACTGAAGTGGTAATTCGGCCCCTGTTATAGATTTACGTACAATTTTGTTAATTTGTTTTTCTTTTTTTTGCACTAAATCATCGTTCTCTTTGATATTCGAGAAAAAAAAAAAAAGAAATCGTTTGTGTATTTGTGTCAAGACAGAAGTAAAGCAATTAATGTTGTAAACCTACAGCTTGTCTAAGAGCAGCGTGCTTATTCAAAATACATAAATTAGACAAACAAACTAAAATAAAACATTAAATGTAAGAATTTAAACTAAACACAAAATATATATAGTAACTACTTACGCATTTATACACAAATCCACACACACACGCGACAACCCAGTGATTAAAATAATTTAACACACCCCAAAAAATAAAAAGAACTCATCACATCATATACATTCATAATTTAGTTTGTAACCTTAAATGCAGCTTTTTTTAAGAAAAACAAAATGAAAATGAACAACAAATAAAAAGAAAAACAAACAACAAATAGAAAACATGGTAATTAATATAATTTTCTCTCTCATAAGTTATGTACTATACAGTAATTATATAGAAATAATACCAACTTTTGTTTAAAATTGTATATAATATTAGCACTGATAAATTATTTAGAGTAAATATTAAAAAAAAAAAACAACATTTAATAATAATTACTATAAAGCAAATATATATTAATGTAAATTACAGTCTATGAAATTACAGTTTTCAAAAAAAGAGGAAAAATCACATAACTGGCATAACAATAACAATAATTACTATTTAGATTTAAGTGTAACCACGATATACATAATAACCGACAACCCAACAAAATTTTAATTTATACATACTATTTAGTGAATGTAGAATGTTAACTATATATAAAAACAACATGAAACAATTTATGCAAAACAACATCATACACAAAATAATAAAATCGCTAAATAACATTATAAAACTAATTAAGAGACGAATAAATTCAGATTCAGATGTTCATAAATAATTGGAAGTGAATGGAATTTACCTGAATAATCAATATTAATAACAATAATATTTGGTTTCTAGTTCATTCTTGGATTTTTGTTCTTTCTTTTTTTAAGTTTTTATTACAGATTCGCTGCAATTATATTTGGACGAATTCAATGCCAATCTTTCTACGCACCGCCGCACAGTGGAACGGCCCATAGCAATAAATAAATGCAACTATTTTAGCGGTATTTTTGGGTTATTGGCAAGTCATCCTTAATATTTAATTGTTCTAAACGCATTAAAATTATTTGCAAATCTGAACGGGTTTATAAGATATAGGAGCGCTAACAGTGACCGGTGCAAATATTAAATATTTACGTAGAAAGTTTGAAAACATGGTTTTCATATCCAATTTCAAGTTTGTGTTCTTATTTCATTTTGCGCTTACATTTTGTTTAAACCATGGCTAATAATTTTGATCAAGGTATGTTAAATCATAAATTGCTATACAAAAGTGTGTTTGTTTCTTAATTTTTGGAATTCTTGAAAATAGTGTAAATTTCAGGTTTAGGTAAGGTTTTCTTAAATGGTGAGATATTTCCTGGATATGGGATTTGCGGCGAATCGTTTTGCTAGCGAATTTGACATTTTTCAATTATTGCTTTCGCTTTCGCCTTCTTCGTTTTGAATCCGACCAATTACCGAATTCGAAGGCGAATTTGAAATGCCATAATGTTTGCTGACGAGTTGAAATCTGACAGCTTTTTATTGGCGGATTCACAGGTGAAAGAGTGTTTATTATTATTAACTGGAATATTTGAAGAATTTTTTTCGCTCCGCCGCGATTTCGTTAATTTGAAAGGTCGAATTGAAAACGATCCGCCGCCAATACCATAATCAGGCCCCTGGGGCCCCTTCTCTGTAATGCGTTTCGAAAGCCAATCCGATTCGAATCTGATATTCGATTCGTGTATAAATTCGTACTCTGTAAAATGTTCGAATCGAACAAAACAATCATCTATCAAAACAAATCACGAACAAGACGAGGAAGTTGAAATTAATTTTTAAAGAGAAAATATAAAATTCAATAAAATTCAGTTGCGCTGTGGATGGATGAAGAAAATAGAGAAGAACGTGTAGAACGTAGAACAATACGCGATAAATCAAATATTTTTGAAATGAGTGATAAAAGGTAAACATAATGTGTGAGTTATTTTCCTTTTTTAACCATTGCTTTTGTTTAGTTTTGTATAGAACTTCAGACTATCAAAAATCGCATTCAATTATGTATTGAATGCTATTCGGGAGAAACTGTCCACTCCTATGAGATCGGCCATGACTACTCGATAGGAATGTCACAACAGACAACATCGAGTTCGATTGCAGTAGTTTGTAGTGCAATTGAAAAAGTTTTATGTCCAAGGCACATAAACTTTAAAATGTCCGAACCAAAAGCAGTAATCCTCATTTAAAGTAGACGATAGTCTTTCCCACAAATTGTTCGAAGTGTTTCTGGCGTCCGAGGCGTTCAAACGTCCTCTAGCCAAGTCGGGATGTGCACACATAAATTCCACCATAATTTCAAACTTTTTTTGTTTGGTGTGCACATTTTTCGCTGATGATTCCCTATAATGATATTTATTTGCTTAAATTTTGAATAAAATGATTATTTCCTAACTTACATTTCATCTATTTCGCATTCGCACAACTCAACTCAATACAAAGTTCCCTGTTTGTCCTTTGAAAACGACCTTCGAATTGCAATCCGTTAGCTCACTTGGTGTAGAAAGAAAATTTCCGTTTTCGAACGCTAATGACTTTCCGAAACGCATTGCCAGTTACGAAAAATCCGAATACGGATTTTTCAATCCGTAAGTACTAGATTTTTTATCCGAATTAGGAATAGAGAGTACAAAATATTCGTTTTCGAAAATATTTGCTTTCGAAACGCATTACAGAGTAGGGCATAGACAATATATAATACCTAGAGTCGCGACCTTTTCCTCCCTTGCCGAAAACACCCTCAACATTTTTCGGAGGTGAACTCTCACAATCCTCTCTTTTTTTCGTGTCCGTGAATCTGTGTAAGAGGTTAACTCTCACAATCCTCTCTTTTTTTCGTGCCGTGAACCTGTGTAAGAGGTGACAAAAGAGTGAGCACTCAGCCGTGACAAAATTTTTTTCCTGATGCACAAACCCAAAAAGACAGACTTCCACCACAGCAAATACGAGACTAAACGCACGACTTTTTTTAAAGATTTATTAAGATTTTTGATACAAATATTGGTAAATTATAGTGCAATTATGTGTTAAAAGTGCAAAGAAACAATATAACGTAGTTATATTTTTTTGAGAATGCTGAGCTCAACGGAATCTTATTTTCGAAATCTGAGCCCATAAAACCCACCTCGACTCCAACCTGAGCATTGTATTTAACTCAGTGCGAATGTATGGGTGCAGTTTCTCATTTAAAAAGCATTGGAAAACTAACACATTCTCACTGGGTTAGTACAAAACGACCAAATTGCAGCTTGTAGGCAAAAAGAGAGCGAACACCCGAAGTCGTGACTTTAGGTATTATTTATTCTCTATGGAGTAGGGCCCCTGTTTTATGATGATTTGTGTGTCCACTAACTAAATTATGAAAGAAATTTTGCACAAATTTGCGCTTTTGTAATTATTGGCATTTTTGTAGGATCATCTACGTCAGCCAAAAATGGCGACCTTCTGCAAGCATGGGTTGAAGCTGAAAAATGAGTGAAAATACAAGCGGTATGTGAAAAACTTCAACCATCGACCAAATTTTCACGTTGCGGCAGATCCTGGAAAAGACCTATGAACTCCAAATCGATACCCACCACCTTTTCATCGATTTTAAGGCCGCGTATGACAGCATCTACAGAGACGAACTGTACAAAGCTATGTCTAGTTTTGGCGTCCCTGCCAAGCTCGTTCGCTTGTGCAAAATGACGATGGAGAACTCACGCTGCTCCATCAAGGTTGGCAACGAGCTCACGGAATCTTTCGACGTCAAAAAAGGATTCAGACAAGGCGATGCACTGTCATGCGATTTCTTTAACATCGTTCTTGAGAAGATAGTGCAGAACTCCAACGTCAACACCAGCGGCACTATCTTCCAAAAATCTGTTCAACTTCTCGCGTACGCCGATGATATTGATATAATGGGAAGAACACAGCGTGATGTCAATGGCGCCTTTGTGAGAATTGAGACAGAAGCGGCAAAAATGGGTTTAGCGGTAAATGAGGGAAAAACGAAGTATATGCTGTCTTCGAGGAAGGACACCCAACACCGACGGCTCGGGCAGAACGTCACAATAGACGCGTATAACTTCGAGGTAGTAGAGGAGTTTGTCTACCTAGGCTCCGCTATAAACACGGGCAATAACACCAGCGCCGAGATCAGACGAAGAATAACTCTTGCTAATCGCTGTTTCTTTGAGCTTAGAAAGCAATTGAGTGGAAAAGCCCTCTCTCGAGCAACTAAGGTAAAACTGTACAACACACTCATCATCCCAGTCCTGCTGTATGGTGCAGAAGCATGGACCCTGACAAAATCGGATGAAAGTGCCTTAGGCTGTTTCGAGAGGAAAGTTCTTCGGGTCATCTTTGGCCCCGTGTGGATTGAAGGGGAATGGCGAAGAAGATACAACAGCGAACTTTACGGGTTGTACAACGACATGGACCTAGCCAGAAGGGTCAAGGTCCAGAGACTCAGATGGCTCGGTCATTTAGAGCGAATGGACACCAATGCTCCGGCCCGGAAAGCCTTTGACACTATTCCCGAGGGACGTAGGAGGAGAGGAAGACCGCGACTCAGGTGGCGCACTCAAGTGGAAGAGGACCTCAATCAACTCGGAGTGCAAAACTGGAGACGACTAGCCAAGGATCGAGCTAGCTGGCGGAGCCTGTTGATTGAGGCCCAAGTCCACAACGGACTGTAGCGCCACCTTAAGTAAGTAAGTATGTGAAAAACTTCGTGAGCTGCTACACCTGGAAGAGTCAACTGAAGAAGTTGACCTTGATATTCAAAATACTTTTGTCTTAGATTGAGACAAAAATGGGAAAGTTGTCAAAGAAGGTGTGACAAATTTATGATAGGAAATGAACGAGGGCTTCATCTTAATTTGCAGCTGCCAGTTAACGTAGTAACCCGTGTAACTAATACTACTAGTCCAAGTCAACCGGGGACCAGCAGAGAAAGATCAGCAAAAAGCTGCAGAACAAGTTCAATAATTGATTTAATTAATCATCATAATAATAAGCATTCGTTCCAAGAGCTCAGATTCGTCTAAGGTAGACCCGGATATTGAGCAATACCTAGCCAAAAATAATCTAGATGTTTCAACATTATCTATGACTTTGTTGAGACATCAACAGGAAGTGATGAAGATTAATCAATTGCTATTTTTCTTGTTTTGTTATATTTAACGACAATAATAATTATTTAGAGAATTAAAGCTGAAATATAATATTTGTCGTTGAAAATAAAATTATTATTACTCTTAGCGTCTGTTTCACAATATACCAGTAAAGCCCCAGGGGCCCTACTCTGTAATGCGTTTCGAAAGCCAATCCGATTCGAATCTGATATTCGATTCGTGTATGAATTCGTACTCTGTAAAATGTTCGAATCGAACAAAACAATCATCTAGTCTCGCGTAGCTTCCCCGCGTCGTTGAAGCGTGTATCGTTCTATTTTTATTAATGGCTTAGTTTCTACTTGTCAAATGTCAAAAAATTACAGCTTTTAAAGTGACAGCTACCGAAATAGCGGGCTATTAAAAATAACACCTCTTATTGCAAAACCCTTTACTATAATTTTAAATTCTCTCCTCAGCTATTGAAGGGGTCGAATCACGGCATCAGTGATCGAATAATACGTGACTGAATTGTGTGCATTTGGCACTACCTCTCACGTTATCGAGTTATCTATCGAGCAACTAGTACAATAGTTTTAAATTCCGGGCTGGAATCACGTAACGCGATAAGCGATAGTTGATAATCAAAATCAGGGGCCGAATCACCGCTTCAGTGAACTAGTGAGTGAGTCTCATCAGTAATCGAACGAACGAGTAACCACTTTGGGATGATGGCATTCGATTGGTCACGTATCGTTTGAGAATTAAAAATTGTAGTTGTCTTTCTTCTACTACATCGAGTCTCTGTTTATTTTGAACGAGTCCTGATTGGTTTGACAGGTAAAATTTGCATTTATAGGGTGTCTCAGTACGAATGCACTTTTTATTTTAAAATAAAACCAAGTATTTTATGAGAGTTGTGATTTTTTTTCATAGTATTGTAAAGAAGACATTTTCCGATTAAGTATGGAATAAAAAACCCAGCAAATGACATGAAATGTCGTGAAATTTTCCATGACTTTTGCACAGAGGTGTGGCTGTATCTCACCGATGACACGTTGGATTTCCTATTTAAGCTCAGGAAATGTTTCTGGTTAGGATTGGGGTCAGGGCATAGGGCATTGATTTCTGATAGAGTTTAAAATTTTTTTAGGGTGGACTCGTTTCTTTTTGTAAATCACTCGTTTTTCAAGCTTCTGAGACTCGAAAATATTTTTCCCTGCGGTAACACTGCGCACAAGGCACAAATATTTTCCAAAGTTTTAATTTCATCTTTCACGGACAGTGCCTCTTGCGAAGAACTGACAAAACTTCCAAGAGTATCATCTGTCATGAAAAAGTGCTTCTCAACTTTGCCGTTCGGAATCGGCGTAAAATTGTAGGTCCCCTCAATTCTTCACACGCACCTAGAGAATTGTTAATGAGAGTAAGCCACTTAGGCCTTGGCACTTCAAGAGCTATCGCGCCACTCTATTATTTTTTTTTTTTAACGGCTTCTGGTCTGCAAACCAGAAACTTAGGATGATACTTTTGCTTACATAATAAAAAGCAAGTTTGCTGCAAGAGTATGTGTGTATGAAAAAAATAAGTTTTGTGGTATTTGGAGGGTAAAACGTAGGTAATTTTCCAATCTTGTTATAACTGATCAGCGCCCTCGACCTTTTTTCATTTAATATATATTTGTAATTCTTGTATAAAATAAATAAGCTGAATATAACATCCCTGTTAGTTTTATATATTTCTCTCAAACGACTTCAGCGCCACTTTACAAATAAAGTGGTTTGTGGCTGACGTTTCTAAAATGATTGACACTTTTTGTGAGTATATACGTTTGTATGTATCAAAAATTTTCAATTTTTCGTTTTCGCTGCTGCTGATTCAATTCATTCATCGTAGACTAGACGAAAAATCAAGAAATTAAGTGGAAAAATATATTTAAAAAATACTTTTCTTTTTAAAATCGATACCTAAATAACCGATGTAATCATCGTAAGTACATCAATTATTAAAATCAACTCAAATCGATGTTTTTTTTATCTGTTATTGTGCAAACATTTTGCAAATTCATTCCTCCCCTTTGTTGAACTAATTGGGAAAAGTTCAAATCAAATTTGATCATCAACAGGAAAGTTCTTGAAGAAAATTTTGTTTTCGACCTCAAGATAATAGCTGAATATGAAAATATAACATGACTTATTAAAAGAAAACTTAAAGTATGGTATTTCACAAGCATTTTAAGATTTTCGTTTTTCCAGTATTGATGGCAGACATCATCCGCCATCTTGAACAATCGGGGTTTTTTCTTCTGTAACTGTATTTTTTTTTTTATTAAACCGAACATTTATTTTAGATAGTCTTCCGTAATTTCAATGTAAAATATTAAAATGTGCATTAAATATTTGTTTCTATAAAATATGGGAAGATGTCAAAAGGCCAACTTCCATTTTCTCAGTTCCAGATGTTGAGCAATGTTGTTTTTTTTTTTTTTTGACAAAAGGGAAATGTTTGTGCGAGTCAGTTTGAGACAAGTGTCAAGATCAAACCAAAGAAAATTCTGCTTGGCAAACGGTTAATAAAGGGGGCTAACCGTAAAGTGTTTGGCCTTCATCTATTTCACATAATTGCCGATCGTTGGCAAACGCCATTTAATTTATCACAAAAACTGGGCGTCCCGGTCTACGCCATTCTTCCAGCGGACTGTTCCCAGTCAAGAATTGTACCGCAAAGAACAAGGACGAGCATTTGAGCTAGTTGACCATCGGACCAAGCTTATGTTTTGTAATCACATCCACTTCGCGGTACCGTCCTTCTTCAAAACGTGGATTACAGTTCAGAGTAAGCGCCAGTGGCTACGCTCCCAATTTTCATTAAGTTAGTACTGATTAGAGTATAATACCTAATTTTCTATAGCAGCAGTTTAAGACTGAGTTTAAGCAGGTTTGTTGGAAGATCGAAAGTTCCTCTTGGAGATAGTCCAGTATGCTTTTTTCTAGTGCTCAAAGAAATAACCGTCCAGTCCCTTGTCCAAGTCTATTGAATATCTGCTGCATCACGAGGTTGTCATCTTGAAATGATAAAGCCGCCTGTCGTTTCTTCTGTATGCTGAACATTTAGCAAGTCATTATGTTGTACTAACAATCGCTCCTGATTTTAGGGTCGGTGAACTAACTCGGTCTTGATTGCTGTCCTTGATGCTTATAAGTCTGGCTTCTGGTTGAATAGAGACTTACTTATGGTAGCGCTACAGTCCAAGTTGGACGAGGTCCTAATCCAAAAAGCGTCTCCAGCCAACTCGTTTGCTGTCTCTAGACTCGCACGACAAGTTGGTTTCTCTTCTGCGACATCCTTACGGGTTGAATTCGAAGACTACAGACCGGAGCAATATTTGCCATCAAGCCGTTCGACCTTAACTTTTCTGGCTAGGTCTGTGTCGCTGAATAGCTCGTGCAGTTCTTGATTTAATCTTCGTCTCCATTCTCCATTAACGCAGACCAAAAATCACTCGAAGAATTTTTCTCTCAAAGCAGCCCAAAGCGTTTTCATCAGATGTTGTCATGGTCCATGTCTCTGCACCATACATGAGGACCGGGATGATGAATGTTTTGTAGAGTGTCACTTTAGTTGCTCGGAAGAGGACTTTACTACTCAATTGCCTTCTAAGTCAAAAGAAGCAGCGATTGGCAAGAGTGATTCTTCGTTTGATTTCAGCGCTGGTGTTGTTGTCTGAGTTGATAGCGGATCCCAGGTAGACAAAGTCCTTAACTACCTCGAAGTTAAATCTGTCTATGTTGACGTTTGCTCCAAGACGTCGATGTTGGTTGTCCTTTCTTGTCGACAGCATTAACTTGGTCTTGCCCTCGTTAACCGCTAGACCCATCTTCCTGGCCTCCGTCTCAAGGCTCACAAACGCTCCACTGACATCACGCTGTGTTCTTGCAACTATGTCAATGTCGTCTGCATATCCTAGTAGCTGGACAGACTTTTTAAGAATGTGCCTCTGGTGTTGACGTTGGAGCTTTGCACAGTCTTTTCAAGAATGATGTTGAAGAAATCGCATGACAACGCATCGCCTTTTCTAAAACCTTTTTTGACATCAAAAGCTACCGTTAGGTTTTTTCCGGACATGAGGAACGGCGTGAGTTTTCCATTGTCATCTTACACAGATGGACGAGTTTTTCTGGGATGCCAAAACTAGACATTGCTCTTATAATTGGTCTCTATAGACGCTGTCATACGCGGCCTTGAAATCGATAAGAAGGTGGTAGGTATCGATTTAAAGTTCCTGTGTCTTCTCCAAGATCTGCCGTAGGGTGAATTTTTGATCGACGGTGGACTTTCCGGGTCTGAAGCCACACTGATAAGGACCTACTGCTACTAGGTTGTTGACGAAGGGCTTCAAATGTTCACACAGAACGGCAGACAAGATCTTATAGGCGATGTTAAGGAGACTTATACCTCTGTAGTTGGTGCAGTCCAGGGGATCTCCTTTTTTGAGGATCGGGCATACGATGGTGAGGTTCCATTCATCGGGCATGCTTTCCTCCGACCAAATTTTGCAGATGAGCTGGTGCATGCTCCTAACCAAATCATCTCCAGCTGCTTTATACAGTTCGGCGGCTAGCCCGTCTGCTCCAGCGGCTTTGTTCGACTTAAGTTTGGATATTGCTATCATCACTTCGTCCATGTCGGGTGGGTGGAATTGTTGGCCTGCTGCACCCAAATTGAATGGTTCTGTATTGCTGACGGAGTTTTGGTCGTCATCGCCATAATACAGCTTGGAAAAGTGGCCTTTCTATATCCTCAGCACTGACTGCGGTTCCACTACGATGTTCCCATGATGCCGAAACTAGACATTGCTCTGTTTAGTTGGTGCAGTTCAGGAGATCTCCTTTCTTAAGGAGCTATATACGTTGATCATTTACTTTACTTTTGAATTACATTCCTGAGTTATGTTACATTTTGCTTATTTACTTACTTACTTAAGGTGTCGCTACAGTCCGTTGTGGACTTGGGCCTCAATCAACAGTCTCCGCCAGCTAGCTCGGTCCTTAGCTAGTTTTCTCCAGTTTTGCACTCCAAGTTGATTGAGATCCTCTTCCACTTGAGTGCGCCACCTTAGTCGCGGTCTTCCTCTCTTCCTACGTCCCTCGGGACCTCGGGAATAGTGTCGAAGGCTTTCCAGGCCGGAGCATTGGTGTCCATCCGCTCTAAATGACCGAGCCATCTGAGTCTCTGGACCTTGACCCTTCTGGCTAGGTCTATGTCGTTGTAAAACCCGTAAAGTTCGCTTTTATATCTTCTTCGCCATTCCCCTTCAATGCACACGGGGCCAAAGATGACCCGAAGAACTTTCCTCTTGAAACAGCCTAAGGCACTTTCATCCGATTTGGCAAAGTCCATGCTTCTGCACCGTTCAGAAGGACTGGGATAGTGAGTGTGTTGTACAGTTTTACCTTAGTTGCTCGAGAGAGGGCTTTTCCACTCAATTGCTTTCTTAGCCCAAAGAAACAGCGATTAGCAAGAGTTATTCTTCGTCTGATCTCGGCGCTGTTGTTATTGCCCGTGTTTATAGCGGAGCCTAGGTAGACAAACTCCTTTACTACCTCGAAGTTGTATGCGTCTATTTTGACGTTCTCTCCGAGCCGTCCGTCGGTGTTGGGTGTCCTTCCTCGAAGACAGCATATACTTCTTTTTTCCCTCATTGTTACATTTTGCTCATCTAAATTGTTCTGCCAAAAAAAAAAAATACAAATTAAAAATTATTCTTTTACTCATTTATAGGAATGACAACTTTAACTCATATTTAATAACCAAACAAAAATGAAAGTCGATACAAATCGGCTCAAAAAAGGCACTTCGGAGTTAACTCCGGAGTGTCGCCAACTTATCGAGGACATGAATTCGAGGAAAACCAGAAAAGAACTCTTGGAATACTTGGAAAAGCTTCGGGGTTGGGTCTATGGCAAATGTGAACTCTATCATTGGATTGAGTTGTTGGATCGTTTCGATGACATCTTGGCAGAAGCTGCAAAGGAAAATCCCGACAACGAATTTGCCTTGTATTGCGACACAAACTACACGCCATCGGTAAGTTCTTCAAGTCGTGATACTTTTTTTTTTTTTGCTTTACTCATGATTTTTGTTTTTCTTTTTCAAAAGGACGTTCGACTTTTGCTGTATGTAATCAACTTCACCACACTTCTAATTGAACACTCATTCTCGAGACATTTGTACAATTCCATTGAACATTTGACGCAGTTGCTTTCATCCACAAACATGGACATTGTTATGTGTGTTTTAAATCTCTTGTATATGTTCTCGAAGAGGAGCAATTTCATACCGAGATTGAATAGCACAAAAAAAGTTTCACTACTTAATAAACTCTTTAACTTTGCTGAGGTAAGTTTACTGCTAACAATTGCAAAATGTTCGAATAACTTTTTTTTTTTTTTAATTTGAAAAAAGAGCTGGGGAGGCAAGGAGAATGGTTTTTCTCTGGCTCAATGCTGCAAGAAAGATGCCCGCCTCCCACGGTCATCGTCAACACTTTACTTTGAATATTACAATGCTGGTGGACAGCTGGATTTTATCGAGGTACCCGGTCTTGATAGAATAAAAGAGTCACCTGCTTCGATGGCTAAAATAGTTTGCGACAAAATTCCACATTTGGGAGATGATCAGAGAGTAATATTTTGATTTCGTTTTGAATAGGTTAATAGTCTAATAACTTGTTTATGCTTTTACCCGTTTTAAGATGCACATTCTAACGAGAATTCGCCTGGCAGCAACATTTCACAACTATCGCATGAGATTGCAGTTTGTTCAGGCACGCTTGCAAGCTATATCAGTGCTGGTTTACTCCAATGCGATTTTGGACAATATACACAATCTACTTTATCCTGGATTTTTGGAGGAACTAGTAGAGCTATTGGAAGTTAAGGACATTCATTTGGTGGAAATAAGAGCTGCTGCACTGCGGACATTGACATCAATCATTCATCTAGACAGGAATCCACATTTTCCTAAGTAAGTCTTTAGTTATTTTGTAGTGGAAAACCTTTCAACAGTGAGATAACATGTTACTTACTTATCCGGCTCACTATCCATGAAGGATATCATCCTGAGATACTCCAGTCGCCGAAACCAAGCGCTCTGGCATCCGCAGTCACTTGGTCCTTGTACCGTAGGTTCGGTCTTCCTTGTCGTCTCGAACCTGGGGGATGGGATGAGAAGTCTTTCTTTGCTGGAGCGTTGTCGTCCATTCCCTCGATGTGGCCGAGCCAATGTAGTCGTCTTTTCTTGGCTTTCTGGACAACATCCACATCTTGGTACAGTCTCGTACAGTTCGCGGTTGAATCTTAGATTTTATATTTTGTTTTATTATCTAACTTCTGACTTAACATGGATCTATAGCCTTACAAGAGTGCATGCGAGAGACCATTCACGATGGAAGGCTGCAGTGTCTCAGGCCGAAATCCATCCTTCATGGATTGGGAGTCGGCTTAGTTAGTAATTAAGCAGAGATTGCAAAGGGAAACTAAAGAACACTTTTTTGTCACGGCCCTACACTGGCACCATGAAGAAAAATTGATTTTTGTGGCGATCTTCAGCAATCTTCTCCAAGTTTTTTAGGGTCCCCTTTTACAAACGTAGGGTTTGGCGACGAAGATTTAAAGCTGAGTACTTTCTTCTACATTCGCAGTGAAAACGAAGAGGGTCGACAAAAACCACCTCAAGCAAAACGTTCCATAGCATCATCTGTATTTTGTATGAGTCATGATTCTTTGCCAAAAAGTAGGACTGAAATCATGATATGGCGACACTTTAATTGACTTTTAGTCCACAGAAATAACCGTAATGAGTATTGGTTTTGTTGTCGGCCTTGATAGTGGACCTAAGATGGATACTTTTATTCTTAACTGATACCATTTGAAGTGTTATGACCCACATTGGGGTCACGAAGCAAGGGGCTTATTTCAACTATTCTCATTACAATGCATCGTAACATTATTGCAAGTTCAGCGATTGTGTTTCAACATTGTGGCTCATAACATTTCAGCGATTGTGTTACGAAACATTGTTATGAGGATAGTTGAAACAACAACGTTGCTTCATGACCTCACTCTTGGTCATAACAGAAGCACTCCCCCTAAGACCAGTGCACACATGCGATTTTTGACGCTGCGTTTGTGCACCGGTGCTAACAGGTTTTCTATTAAAAGGATTTCAAACGAGCAGTTAGCAAGTTAACATAAATTTTACAGAACTTTTAAGTCCCATAAATCCTACTAAGTATTTCATAAATAAACTTCACTTCAAACATTTCCTGCATCAGTATTTCAGCCCGATTCTCAATGCTGACTTCTTAAAATAATTTACAATAACTTTTTTTTTCTTCTCAAATAGAAAACCTGGTTCACGTCTTTCGAAAATCATCGAAGTAACCGGAGCTGCACTGTACCATGGTTTCCTTCCAACCCTCGTACGTGCCTGTATTAACCATCTGATATCAATTCAAGGCAAAGACAATGATCTCGTCGCATCGTACTCCGTTATGCATCAATACACGTTTGCCTATGAAAACACCAACCTTACCACAGAACTAGACCTTTTCAAACAAACCAACCAGTTCCCCTTGTCACTGGCGACAGCATTGTTCAGCTTTCTCTACCATTTGGCATCGTATGAAGCTGGCGGAGAAGCTCTAGTCGCCTGCGGAATGATGGAATCCTTGCTACGTGTTATCAACTGGCCTGGTGCCGATCTGGAGCATATAACGTTTGTCACCAGAGCTGTTCGAGTCATTGACTTGATAACTAACATTGATATGCACACGTTTCATAGCAACAATGGCTTAGGAGCATTTATCCAACGGCTCGAAACCGAAGTCCATCATTGTCGACAAGATCAACAAGATGGCAAGAAGAAACGAAAACGCCGTACTGGCGAAATTGATTACACAAACAAGCATGACATCTTAAAAAGTCCCATTCGTGAGGGTGAAGAAGACTCGGACATGACAGATGCCGAAGGCCTAGCTCTAGAATTCGAAAGTGAAAGAGACAAGGATTTGGACAACGAAGATAGTAATATTTCATCGGAAAGTGACACTAAATCGTTGCATTACAATGAACCGGGTTCACCTTTGCCCGGTACGTCAGGTGCTTCCACATCAAAGAAGGACACAGATCCAAATGAGAAAGATAAAAAGATAGTTTGCGTAACACAACGTGCTGCACTGCTCAAATCGATGCTGAACTTCCTGAAGAAGAGCATTCAGGATAGTGCCTACAATAGTGGAATGCGAAATGTCATGGAAAGTAGCTTGCCTCGATCCTTGCGTAATATAATCAGCAACGCCGATTACTATGGTCCCTCGTTGTTTTTGCTAGCCACCGATGTTGTGACTGTGTATGTTTTCCAAGAGCCCTCTCTCTTGTGCACATTGCAGGATAGTGGACTAACAGATATTGTTTTGCGATCGCTGTTGCGTAAAGAGGTCCCTGCCACCAGGGAAGTTCTGGGTTCACTTCCGAACGTATTCTCAGCATTGTGTCTGAATGCACGTGGTCTGGAGGAATTTTCTTCATACCATCCCTTCGATCGACTCTTTCAAGTTTTGCTTTCACCAGATTACTTGATTGCCATGCGAAGACGTCGCAGTTCAGATCCTCTGGGAGATACGGCAACAAATCTGGGAAATGCCATGGACGACCTTATCAAACATCATCCATCGTTGCGCACCGACGCTACAAAATCTATAATAAAACTTCTGACCGAACTTGTTCGTATTGGAAGTGATCCCCACTTTATTTGCTGGCGTGCTAATAACAACAGTGCTAAGTCCGACTCTGGCAGCAGCTCAACTTTACAATCAAATGCTGCTCGAAATTCAAACAAAGACAATGGCAATGGCAGCAGTGGCGAAGATGATGACGACGAAGAAATATCATCAGCTTCTCAGCAACGAAGTTCGAATAGAAATGAAAATGCACCCTCAACTTCTAGGAGCACATCCTTTGGCCAGAGCTCCACTTATCAACAACATTCAAGCAGCGGAAGCTGTAGCACTCCAGCCGAGGAACGCGAACCTGTCCCATTGATCGATTATATCTTAAATGTTATGAAGTTCCTCGATGCGATAATCAGCAATGGAACAAACGGAGAACACTGTCGTGAATTTGTTAGTCTTGGAGGTTTGCAGCCGTTGCTTTCGATTTTGTCCCTTCCCAATTTGCCGGTTGATTCACCAGTAACAACCACCGCCCAGGCAGTTGCAACAGTATGCAAATCTGTCCTCAATTTAGCCCACGAGACTAAAGTGATTGAAGTGGCAATAGAACAACTGTCACAGGTCGTTGAAAAACTCAACCCTCTAGTGGTGCATATGAATTCCCCCGAGAAAAGTATACTGCTCAAAGAATTGACCAATTGTCCCAAAATGGAAGCTGGATTCTCCAATGCCGATTATACCCCGTTGCTACATGCAATGAGTGCTGTTCATGGATATGTGGTTATGTTGGTACACATTTGTCGCAGCAGTCAGAATGATGTTCGGATGTTGTTACTACGCAAATGGGGCATCGATTGCGCCAGGGGCAAAAAGTTACTTCAAAGTCTGGTTCAGCTGTACACATCTCTGGTTTGGGAGAGTACCATTTTGCTTGGAATGTGTTCGGAAGACAACGCAATGTCCGCCACTAAAGGATCGGATTTCAATTACGACGAGTCCATTAACCGCATTCAAACCGAACTCAGAAGGGACACGGTCGATGTGAACGAAGAATCTGCAGAACCACAAGCATCAACTTCAGCTTCAGCAGCAAATGCTTCTGGATCTGAGGGTGCAGGTGAACAAGCTCCAACAGCTGCTGCTGCCACTGCTGGCAACAACAGGGTTGACATGGAAATCGATGATGACGTTATCTGCTTGACGCCATTCCCAACATCAGCTAATGCAGCAGTCACAATGCAATCCACAGTTGCTTCGGCCAACGATGAGGCAATTTCTATTGATTCAACCACATCATCTTCGGATTCTGTAGTCTACGTGCCGAATATTTCACACGAATCGCGAAGTGGAACTAGTAAAGATGAATCGGATACTAAGTGCTTAACGGATCAAATAATGTCTGATAAATCTGACGGCGACACTAAGAGGCGAGAAAAAGGACCTCCCGGACAATTGCGCTACATCAAAGCCTTGTTGGCTGCCTCATCACGTCTCGGACGTGCATTGGCTGAACTGTTTGGAAATTTGGTTAAACTTTGTGTTGGCACTCCGGGACGTCAAAGACGCACAAATGAACTCCTATCGACGGCCAATTTCCCCTGCACCGAAGCAGGAGACATCGCCAGAGTCCTTAGCTATATTCTAGTTAATGGCTTTTGCTATGAAAAAATCGTTTCGCCCAGTGTACCAAAACTCAAGCTGACTTTCTTGATTTGTTCGGTGGGCTTCACAGGTCCGATGCTGTTCGATGAGAAACGCTACGCATTCCATCTTATGCTGTCGCAGTTCTGCGAAGAAGGCGGCCTCGAGGCATTCTTCGATATGTTCAAATGGGCTCTGTCTTACGGCTGCGCCGACGAAGATAAAGAAAGTTTCATCAAAGGCAACGAATACGCTGAAGGAACTGGAGAATTCTTGGACGCATGGCTCTTGCTTCTCGAGAAAATGGTCAATCCACGAGCGATCTTCGAATCGCCACATTACATCACTTCGCGACCACAATCTGGTCCATCCGGTCAATTGCTTGAATTCGAACCGGTCTTCTACATGGTCAAGGTTCATTCCCTTGCTTTGAATGCTCTCTCTGATATTTGGGATAAGAAACCTCTACCGAACTATGGCATTCGAATGGCTGAATCCATAATGGCCATCATGAAACACATCCTTAAAAACGAGACAATGCTTCGTGAGAAATTCCAGAAGCGAAAGGAAGAAATCAAAAAGGTTGAAGAAGAAGGCGAGGCACGTAAGAATTATCGGGATTCCATCAAGAAATCAGTTAATCTGAATCATTTGAAATTGTTCATGGACATGGGATTCTCTGAGGCACATGTCAGCGAAGCTTTAGCAGTTACAAATTCCGTTGAACAAGCAACCGATTTCCTTTTGAACCGTCCGGAATCGAGCGGAAATAGTGCCTCAGCTTCAGCAAGTGCAATGTCTCGATTACTGGTATTCGAACAAGAACTCGATGACGACGACGACGATGAAAATGACGAAGCAGACAATGATGAAAGTGAAATCGAAGTTCAGACACGCCCTAAGCCTTCAAACACTGATAAGACGGCTGCTTCGGTGGCTGCTGATGCAAATGCAACTCCCTCATCTCCAAAAACTCCAGAACAAACAGAATCGAAGAACAAGAAAACTTGGCGATCTGTGCAATTGCCCGATGCTGTTGCAATTGATAGTTTCTGTCGTGAAGCCCTCAAGAAGACATTCAACACAATGGATCAGCTTCCAGAGACTGTTACCTCGGGCGCTGATTTACTAGCTGTTCTCTATCGAAGACACACTCCGGATATGAAGCACAAATTTCTACTCACTCTTGTTCAAAACATCACCGATTGGGCAGAGAAGATGTTGCACAATCTTAAGGCTCGTGATGCTTTGAACACAAGCAAACGCGAAGAAATTCTCATCGGCCGTTACGGCATTAAATTGTATATTAGGCTGAAAGTTGGCTGCCTCCTGCTCGACGATGTTTACAGGGATATGCGCAAAACATTCTGCATGGCTATTCGTCACGAAAAATCACTCAGCACATTGATTATGCTGCTGCACAAAATTGAATCGATCCTCCAGGAACACATCGCACTTGGGGCTCCGCCCATAACCCCGCGCTGGCTACAACATTTGATTGAATTCATTGATTCCATCGACAACGCTTGTCACATAATGCAACGCAAGCAAAACATGCTCGCAGTCACAACAAAAACCTGGAAATGGTTCGATTCGCCCGCTGGCAAATGGAATGCCTATTCCAGTACCAACAATGAAATAATACATAAGGCTTTCGTTGCTGGCGAACGTTCTGTTCGCATTACCTGCGGCAGGCAAAAGTACACGATTAACTTCAATTGCATGTCGCAAGTGAATGAAGCAACTGGCAATCATAGACCAATTATTTTGGGCCTCAAAGTCGCTGAATTAACTGATGGCACCTCTAAAATTGAATCTTCAATTATAACATCTGAGACTTCATCCGATTCGGATTCCGGAGATCAATCGGAGCCGGCCGATCAAAGTGCAGCTAATACAACACGTTCGGCCGTAACACAGATAATAACAGCAACCGAACTGGTGTCAGCAATGACAGAGACACCAACTACAGCGGCAGAAACCATGCCTGCATCGCGATCCTCATCAGATGGTGGAAGCATGGATTCAATTGCAGTTGGCAATACAGAGTCATGTGCATCGGCGGGACTATTTGAAATCGACGACGACAGCAAGTTGGACGATGACATTGGTGAAAGTGCTGCTACATCTGCTACTGCTGCTGCTGCAGCAAGTGCAGGTGGAGTAGCTCCCAATGAATCATCTGGTTCATCGCAAAATAAAATAGTTCTCCACGAAGAACCAACCGGCTTACAACAGTATGATACAGGAGCAATTGTCAGTTGTCTGGCACGTTTGATGCGTCCCAAGTTGGCCATTGATTTAGACACCATAAATTCCATTTTAAAATTGTGCGTTAAGCTTACAAAGGATGCAGAAAGTGCAAAAGTCTTTGCAAACAATGGCGGTATCAATTTGCTTCTGAGTATGCGTCAAATGTGCGGCTACATGGGATTCCCGACCTATGCAATTTTGCTGATCCGTCATGTTCTCGAAGAACCTCAAACGTTGCTCGCCACTATGGAACGAGTGATTTCTTCCAGAACAATGTCAGTGATTCCAAGTAATCACCGTGATTTGATTTTCGTATTGCGTCAAATGAGTTCAGCTGTCTCACGCGATCCGAAGACATTCATTCGTGCAGCTTCGAATGTCCTACGTTTGGATAGCAACATAATGAAGGCCAATGATGATACCCGCCTCATTGTCAAAGCATCGATTCTCATTAGAAAAACAACAGCAACATCATCAGCATCCACCACAACAACCCCATCGACAGTCGATGATAATGTTGCAAGTTGCAGTAACCAATCGATTCAACAGACAGCGAGTTGCGAAAATGACATAGCAACAAATGTTATTAAAGACCTATTGAAGGCACTTCTTTTGCCATGCATTCATTTCCCTCCACCACCGGCTGCCAAACCATCGATCAAAGAGAAAACCCAACTCACCTTCGGCGGGCTGTCATCAACATCGAAAGCCTCAACATCCACTTCTGCCGATGCTGTTGCATTGGAAAAAGTCCAATCTCAGGATGATAGTCAGAGTGACCAATGCTGCGGATGGCACGTACCAAGCAGTAGTCATTTACACGACAAGCCCTTGCTCACACGTTCGACTATTTTGAAAATTCTTGCCGACGCTGTCCGATCCTATCAGACATTTGCACCCAAACTCATCACCGAACATATGTATTACGCTAAAGATAGTGTCCTCATTAAACAAGATCAAACAGCTCTATCGTTCATTCTCGACAACTTTTTGCCACTGAAGGAAAACTGCCAAGACCGCGAAGTCAGCACAATGGCCCGAGTTCTGATAACTTCACTCTCCGACTGTGTCGATCAGCTTTCAATTCAAAATATCGTCATAAGCGAAGTAAAGGCTGCCATCCAAAGGGCTATAAATTTGCCCGAATGCGCAGACAAGCATATGCGTTTGCAGGTGTTTGTTGGTCTCTTGCCAACAACAATTGACAATCCATTGCCATTGAATAAGATAACACCACATCGACGGAATGAAATACTGCTGATACTTCTACGCAAAGGCTTAATGACTGATTTGGCAAAAATGATTCTCCATCTCGACTTGTCGAATCCGAATTCAGTGACAACGCTAAATGCTGTTCTCAAACCAATGGAAACATTGTTGCGATTGACCATTTCTCCTGGATTGACAACAAAAAAGAAGACATTGCAATGTGAACGCCGGGGTCGTGATCATCTTTTAAATGCTGCCCAAGGTTCGAATAGTGTTACAAACACCATACACACTTTATCAAGACGATCAACAAATGACTTGGATGGAGATCATATTATCTTGGATGTGATGGCCGAGCGTCCAAGGGCGTCTGGATTTTTGTTTAGCGGAGATTCGAGAACTAGCGAGCAGGTAGGAGTGTTATTGTTGGATCTTGTTATTGTCTGATTCTTAACTTCATCTATTTATAGTTTAATAATATTTTTGATGGTATCCTCGGAAATGATACCGAGTACTTTAATGATGGAGTATTGCGTGCTCTTCATGACGACGCTGAAAGTCCAAATGCAGATGTGGCTTTTGAGACGAGCAGCGAGTCAAGTGATTCCGAATCAAATGCATCGGAGGACAACGATGAAAGAGAAGGTGATGATGATGGTAAGTTTTGTAACTAGGACGGATGCTTTGAATATCAATAATTCAAGGAATTACACTCACACTTGCTTGCTGGCGTTATTTCTGAATGCTTTTGGATAGGATTGAAATTCGTTGAGATACTAATCAAAAGCTATTGTTCAATTTGCAGATGGTAACGAAGAACATGGCGAAGAACGCAGCGAAGCCGATGCTGACGAAGAAACTCGTCAATTTATTGAAATCTTCGATCATGCTTATGCTCCCGACCAGCCACGGTCAACAGCTAGTGAGCGTCGTTTGGACGGCGTTCCGATCATTCGCTATACTGTTTCATGTAAACATGAATAACTCTAAAAAAGCTTTGAAGATTTCTAACAAGCCCAACCCTTTTCAGCTAATTTGAATCCAGTCTCAGGAGCCAGCAGTGGAACGTCTACTAGTGGTGCAGCTAGTGGCAGCAATCTTGACAATTTAGTCCTTGTCCATCAATCACGTCCACGCAATACTAATGCCAGTGTCCTCAGCCGATCGTTCAATCCAATAAACCAGCAACAACTTCCAAGCATCAATATTGGCATTGTTCGTTCTTCACCAGCCACCGGTCCAAGTACCAGTTCCCGAAATAACAACAGCCTCGATGATGGTATGTTTTAAAATATAATAACCTTCAAACACTATTTTTACTCATTAAACAAAAACAAATCCCTTAGAATTAATTGCCCGATTCAATTACTACATCCATCATGGGCAATCACTTTCAAGCGGATCTGGCGGAGGTTCGAATCCAACAGTTCCAAGCACTTTAAGCAATTTAACAAGCGGAGGCGGTGCTTTGGGATCATCTAGCGGTGGCATTCAGTTCGGTACAAATGCCAGTATTACAGTGGGTGGCGCTGATGATTCAACCGACGCCCGTGTCCCCTCTTCGACAAATCGTTTGCAACGTGATTCTCGTCGACTGCTTTTAGTCGATCAACAATATTGTACATCACACACATTTAACAATTCTGATGATAACCAAAATGAACTCTTCAATCAAGATGGTGCTTAGAGATTTTATTTTACTATTGCAGCAACCGCTGGAACTTGTTTCTATTCAATTTGTTCTCATTTTCAGCCCTTCATTGGTGGCTAGAGGAAGCCAAACATCTCGATATGGAATCCCAGCCTGATATTTGTCTAACTGTGGCTCATCAATTGATACCGGTGTTGCAGGAATTACGAGCCAAAACAAAGCGAAGAAAGAGGAAGACAGCTTCAACTACAACCCCAGCTGGCGGTGCAGCTGATGAATCTGTACCCAAAAGTCAAGGGCCCGAAGCGAGTGGAATAAGCACACCCAGTGTTAGCATCACAACACCTGCAACACAAAATACTTCATCGTCGCCAAGCAATAGAAGAAGTGCAATTCCGATTTTGCTGCGAAGAAATTCAGATTCACGCGATGCAAATGCAGCTTCGGATGCCACTGATGCGGCTGTTGAGTTAAATGCTCTAAATGATGAGGATAACCAGGAAACTGAAACAAGTTAGTTATACTAATGGTTTATAAATGTTTTTTATACAATTTGAATTTGTTTGTGATTAGGCGGCGCCAGAAATTTAAGTGCAACTCAAGACAACGCTGAAGGAGAGTCCCCTGTCACAAGCCCTAATGCTGCAACAGGTACATAGATGAGGATTCGCTTCGTTAGCCGTGAATAAAATCAATTAAAATCATTTTTTTCAGAACCGGAAGCTGCTGAGGACGAAAGTGGCGATGATTCTAACTCAGACGCTGAATCTCTTACACCACAAGAAACAACTTCAGGCCGTCCGTCCAATCAGAGATTGAGTACGACGAAAACATTGGATTTTCCATTTCATTTTTAATATAATTTCTTTTAACAAAGGTTCAAGCATGCGTCAGCGAATAACTGAAGAAATGGCTGAAGCTGCTTTGGTACCATTACCCGACGAAGATGACGAAGATGAAGATGATGACGATGGGGAAGAGGAGGAAGACGCTGATGCCGATGAACCACAAGATAATGAAGACGATAACGAAGAAGATGAAGAACTCAACGTAGAAGATGTTATCATGGACTTTGATGTAGAAATTCAAAACGTCTTATCACAGGTATTGAAGCAAACAGACCTGCTTGTGAATTAGTGATAGCCTTTTCCCTTTTCTTATTTAGTTTTCAGCACCAGCTACCCAGGAAATTGGTGGCGAGGCTGCACCGCAAACTTATTCGACCGCTCCCCAAAGTGCAACTGAAACGACAAGTTCCGATGCGTCAGAACGTACCACTGAAACTAATCCCACCGAAACTGCAGACGCAGATGGTACTACGGCTACAACTTCTACATCGGCGAATGAAACTGCCGATGCAACAACAGCATCAACCTCTGCAACGACCGACAGTGCATTGACATCTAGTGCAACTGAAGAAGTTGACGCTGCCTCAGCATCGTCGTCATCAAACCCAACAGGTTCTGGCACCACTGCGGAAATCAGCCCCGAGGTTCGCCTTGTTTTGGGTGACCTTCAAGTACCCGAAGGCGTTGATCCGTCATTTTTGGCAGCTTTGCCAAGTGAAATGCGAGAGGAAGTCATACAGGAGCATTTGCGAGCTCAACGAACACGCCAGCGAGCTCAACAAAGCGCCATTGAAACTGAGCATGAGTCGTTGATTGAAGTCAATCCGGACTTTTTGGCTGCTTTACCGCCAAGCATTCAAGCTGAAGTACTATCGCAACAACGCATTGAACAGCAGCGACAAGCTGCACAATCGGCCAATCCAAACGATCCAGTTGATGCAGCTGCGTTTTTCCAAAACCTTCAACCATCGCTTAGGCAAGCTGTGAGTATTTGAAAAAGCCAATCCACATAAAGAAAAATAATGACAACTTTATAACATAGATTCTAACGGACATGGAAGACTCGCAGATTGCTAGCTTGCCTCCAGATTTAGTTGCCGAAGCACAGAATCTAAGACGTGACTGGGAACATCGCAATCGTCAAACTCTCCATGACCGTTTAGTTACCCATTCGCAAGCCAATTCAACACCCGTTCTTGGGGGAACAGGTAACAGGTTCCTCTATTTCTCAAATGTTCTCTTAACCAAGGTTAAATTTGTTCACAGCTTATATTCCACCTCGAATTCCATCTATCCAAAATCTACGAGGTCGCCCTAGTTGGCACACAAACTCAGTTTGGTACAATTCCCTTTCGTCATCATCCAATGCCCCAGGTGAAGGAAGTTTCCCCAAATTTCCGGGCAAACCGGTTGCCCTGGCTCTCATGGAAACCGAGGGCAGCCTCCTCGACGTCGACGCTCTATCATCACTTTTGCTAATGCTATTCATTGACGATGCCAAATTTAACATCCTCCGTTTGCATCGTGTAATTCGCCATCTCTGTTATCACGCCGGCACCCGAGAATGGATTATTGATTCGTTGATTTCCATCATCAAAATGGCCGATAAAACCGACATTACCCGCACCGATGGCAAACTTATAAGCAGGCCACAATACCTTACTCTGAGGGTCGATGCTGCGCTTGGCTATCGATCTAGTGTATTTTTAATCAAACGCGGAAACGCATCCGAGCATTCGATGAAGGAAGACCCATACTGCGGTGGTGAGGGAAATGCTATTCGAATTCATCCACAAGCTGCACAGATGGTCTGTCGCAACTCGCTTGATTTATTGATAACTTTGGCTCGTCATTTCCCTAGGGATTTTGTTCCCTTTAAGGAAATTGAAATTGACCTTGCAGAGAAAAGCGAAACGTCGATTGATGTGGTGAAATTAAGAGGCGATAAAGAAGTCCAAACAACTGCAATAAACCCAAGTACGAGTACTGGTACCAGCACTTCGGCTTCCGCCGGAGTCTGGTGCACCAACATAGCAAAGAAACCTAAAATCTCTCATACACCATCGCTCGCTACCGCTAACAAGGAAGAAGAACAGCCAAAAGCAAGTACGTCAAATACTTCGAAATCATCCAAATCGGCTGTGAAGAAGAAGACACCATCAATTTTTGATGTTCTCCTCAAACTCGACTGTACAACGCGTCCCTTTGAATCGAGTTCCAAAGACGTCAAGACAACATTTTTACTCAATCCACAGCCCCATAGAACCAAACTCCATTCTCTGTCGTACGAAGATTCGCCATTTGCCCAATTGATGTCACTTCTGCCAACGAGCGTGGTCAAAAGATCTCAACAGCTAACCGATAAGCTTGTACGTTTGCTCGCCTCGTTGGGAGTCGAACTGCCCAAGGAGGATAAAATTGGGCCAATTGTAGTGGACGATGATGACTTGGTGGTTGATGCTACTGAACCGGCACCCAAGACCACATCTACTACTGCTGCTGCTACAACAGCAACCGAAACAACAACAACTAACACAGCTTCAAAAGCCAATCAACAAGTTATTGATGTACATGATAGTGATAGTGAACCGGAAGCTATGCCGGCAAGCGAAGATGAGATTGAAGACCATTCTCAAAGCGATGATATTGATAGCCTTAAGAGGTCTTCGACAGTGTCCAAAAAATCGCGCGACAAAAAACGTCGACCAGTTCTATTGTATCCAAGCAAAATTCAACAACTCAAAATTGCAATTGAAGTTCTTACCACAAAGAGTTGCTCCGAGGAAGGCCTCGAATATGTCACTGAGTTGATTGTCCACTTAAGTCAGTGCTCGGCCAAGGCAAATGAAATTGTCATTCAATTGCTGATTCAAGGAGTCATGGGTTTGGCCGAGTTGGTACGCATACAGATCCTCAATCTCATGAAGGAAGTCAAGGAGAATAATCAAAAAACAAGCAAAGAAACCGATGCTTCTACGTCTGCAAACAAAAATCAACCGAAAATGGGTCGTGGCGGCATCATAAACGATCGTTTTACCTCGGCTCAGGTTGTGATTTCGGCTCCATCAAAATCGAAGCCAACTTGTGAACTCCAATTGCCCAGCATGAGTCCACTGTTGACCAAATCGTCATCACAGACATTCTTCTTGCGAACTTTGAAAGTCTTTATGCAGGTTCGAGAGCTTGGTGATTACAAGCCACTGCCTGGGACTACGTCAAGCACAAAAATGGAGCCACTCAGTGAAATTATTTGCTTGAATGAACTCTGGGATACGTTGAGTGAGTGCTTGGTTCACTTGGAGAAGACAAACGATCAGCATGCTGTTTTGATTCTGCAGCCCGCAGTTGAAGCTTTCTTTTTGATTCATGCTTCAAAGAAAAAACAAACAACCACTAGCAAGACGACTCGACCAGGTAGTCATCGTTCGGATACTTTCACAATCACTAGACGACCCTTGGGCGGTGGTAGTTCGACAGCGGCTGCGTCTGCATCGTCTGCTTTATCAAATACACTAGATTTTACAATAAACGATAGAATGCCTTCACGCAATACTGCGAGCAGGACCAGTGTTGGCAGCATTTCTAGTATTGCGACTGTCAATGATCCCAACGATCAGGAGGCAACTGATTCTGTAGCTCTGGAAGGTGCCGAGGCAACAGCGGCTGCTGGCGGTAGTTCAACTAAAGCTGAAACGGCTCCATCAACATCGGTAGCAGCTACTGCAGCAGCTCGCGAAGCTGAAATACAACGGCGCGATCAGAAGAAGTTCTTGGAGTTTGCTGAAAAACATCGCACCGTTCTAAATCAAATATTACGTCAATCGGCTACGCATCTGTCGGATGGTCCATTCTCGGTGCTTGTCGATCACACTCGCATTTTGGACTTTGACGTGAAGCGCAAATATTTCCGCACAGAGTTAGAGCGCATGGACGAGGGAGTACGACGTGAGGAATTGACTGTTAATGTACGACGAGTGACTGTTTTCGAAGATTCGTTTAGGGAGTTGTACCGTCGTGGCCCAGAGGAGTGGAAGAATCGTTTCTATATCGTTTTTGAAGGTTTCTTTTTAGATTTGTTTCTCTTTTTTCTTTTTTTTTATATGCAATTTGTTTACTTTTTTATATAGACGAAGAAGGACAAGACGCTGGTGGTCTACTTCGAGAGTGGTATGTTATTATTTCGAGGGAAATCTTCAATCCTATGTACGCCTTGTTCTGTGTCTCGCCCGGCGATCGCGTGACATATATGATCAATCCATCGAGTCATGCAAATCCAAATCACTTGTGCTACTTCAAATTCGTTGGCCGCGTTATTGGTAAGTACATAATCCTTGTAATCGTCGTCTCTGTACCTTGAGACTCAAGAAATATTCTATTGGAAAACTATAACCTTCAGACACTGCTATCAAGCAATCCTGATGCCATCAGACATTCTTTTGACAACCACCGATTACTTACTTACTTACTTAAGGTCCTAAGCTAGTTGTCTCCAGTTTTGCACTCCTCTTCCACTTGAGTGCGCCACCTGAATCGCGGTCTTGCTCTCCTCCTACGTCCCTCGGGAATAGTGTCGAAGACTTTCCGGGTCGGAGCATTGGTGTCCATCCGCTCTAAATGACCGAGCCATCTGAGTCTCTGGTCCTTGACCCTTCTGGCTAGGTCCATGTCGTTGTACAACCCGTAAAGTTCGCTGTTATATCTTCTTCGCCATTCGCCTTCAATGCACACGGGGCCAAAGATGACCCGAATAACTTTCCTCTCGAAACAGCCTAAGGCACTTTCATCCGATTTTGTCAGGGCCCATACTTCCGCACCATACAGCTGGACTGGGATGATGAGTGTGTTGTACAGTTTTACCTTAGTTGCTCGAGAGGGGGCTTTTCCACTCAATTGCGTTCTTAGCAACCTAGGATTACTACATCCTTAAAGAAGTTTAGGGTCTTGCTCGCGTCAAAAAACCACTGGGAGAAGGCCGATGTGACGAAAATATTCGACACGACTATCTTTACGGATGATTCGAAGATAAAATGCGAAGTTGGTGGTGTTGTCTTCTGTGAATCTCTTAAGATTTCAAAATCCTATAGACTTCCCGACTTTGCCAGTGTACCAGGCAGAATTGTTAGCGATTATAGCAGCTTGTATAGCCAGATTGTTAGGCAGCTATTAAAGCCATTGATTGATCATCCTCTAAATTGGTCCAGCAATGTAGAGAGACCCTCAAGGAACTAGACCTGAGCGTAACTCTTATCTGGATATCGGGCCATAGGGGCTATGAGTGTAATTAGAAACCAAAAGAGCTATCTAGGCAAGGATCAGCCCATCACAACTCATTTGCGGTGAGACTATACGCTCCTCTTGGAGTTGTGAAAGGCAATATCCTGACAATATACACATCAAAATCAAACTGTAGGTGGAATAGCTTAACCTCACCTGGCATGAATTGTAGGGGAGTATGGGCAAAATTGTATATACCAATTCCCACTTTCTGCCAGTTGTGAAGACCAAGATGAAATAGTAACAGTCCCACACTTTCTCTGCCATTGCCTGGCCTTAGCTAGGAAAAGAGCACTCCATTCTTAAATGGTATTGAGGAGCTCACAGAATTCAAAATCAAAGACATGATCTCATACCTGAACGCTACAAAGTAGCTTTGGTGCAATACTAAAATCCGCTTATTATGACATAATAGACCGTAGTGTAGGAGAATTATACTACATACTAGCTGACCCGCGTAGTGTCCGTAGCTTAGTGGTTAGGTGCGTTGGCTGCTAAGCAGAACGTCTTGGGTTCGAGTCCTAATCTTGCCCAAATTTTTGATTTCATCTTTCACGGACACTGCCTCTTGCGAAGAACTGACAAAACTTCCAAGAGTTTCATCTGTCATGAAAAAGTGCTTCTCAACTTTGCCGTTCGGAATCGGCGTTAAATTGAAGGTCCCTTCAATTCTTCACACGCACCTAGAGAATTGTTGATGAGAGTAAGCCACTTAGGCTTTGGCTCTTCAAGAGCTGTCGCGCCACTCTATTTATTTATTTATTTATTTTACTAGCTGACCCGACAGACTTCGTACTGCCTCAATCAATATAAAAAAGACCTAGTCTTTTGTAGCCCGCTTCAATACCACCCGTTACTCTCTCCCCGCTTCTCCACTACCGTCTACCCGCTGTCCCGTTATACACAGTTACAATAGGTCCGTTTGCTTACTTTCTGCACTAAAATTCGTAAGACGAGACAATTTAAGGAGTGGGGGTAAAATTCTCTCACAGAAAAACAAAACTACAAAAAAGTAAGCGAACGGGAAAACAACAAAATTTGCCCACATTTTATCTGTCAAGTTTTTTGTATGAAAAATTGAGACTTTGAATTTGAATTTATTTATTTATTTGATTTTTTCAATCGAATTTGACACTTTTCACAAATCAGCCCAAAGAAATTTCTTGGGCTAAAATTCGTAGGTTGGGGAAATATTTTACTCTCTCGTGGGAGCTCTCTTTTACGAAAAACTACGAAATTTTTGAGTACGCGAACAAGATTTGGTTAAATTTCGTAATTTTTCGTAAGATTGGACTGTTTTAGGAGGGTACGCGAACGGACCTAATGTTACCCGCTTCCCCACTACCCGCTACCCCACTACTCGCTATTCCGCTACTCACTACCCAATACTTACACACGCTACCCGCTTAACCGGTAATCGCTTCTTACTACCCGCTACCCCACTATCCTCTACACGCTATCCCGTTATTAGAATATGAGCCATTTCAGGCACCAGACATGAAATTTGTCTAAAACTAGAGAACACCCCTACCCACCGGGTCCAATTATGAAACAAAACTTGTCTCGGATGGACCTTATCACACCCACCAAATTTCAGAAAAATCTGTCCAGTACTTTGGGAGGAGTAGGGTCACAAACTAACGCATTGTATGTGTAGAATATACATCCTTCCTAACCCATTCTTAAATCATTTTAGTATCTCATGAGGTATGGTATCAAAATGGCGCCTACCTACCTACCTATGATCCTCATTATCAATGTCGGCCTAGGACTGTCCTCGGCTGGCACTGTTCTGCCTTTTGTTATGACCGTTCTGTGTCTTTCCATTTCCAATTTTGTCTTTACTCTTCCCTCGTTAAAGTCATATGTGCAACAAAAAAATTCATCTATTTCCTTTTCTTTTTAATTACAGCAAAAGCAATTCACGACAACAAACTGCTAGAGTGTTACTTTACACGTTCATTCTACAAACACATCCTTGGAATCCAGGTCAAATACACCGACATGGAGTCACAGGACTACGAGTTTTACAAGGGCCTTGCATATTTAATGAGCAACGACATTTCCACAATCGGCTACGATTTAACATTCTCGACCGAAGTACAAGAATTCGGGGTGACACAAATTCGTGATCTTGTTCCGAACGGTCGAAATATAACAGTCACCGAGAAGAACAAATTCGATTATATCCGGTTGGTTTGCCAGCTCAAGATGAGCGGATCCATTCGCCAACAGTAAGTTTTCTTGTTTTCGATTGGATTGGAATTGAATTTTGACTTCAATGCTATTTTTTTTCAGGCTTAATGCATTTTTAGAAGGCTTTTATGATATAATCCCGAAACGCCTTATATCGATCTTTAACGAACAAGAACTTGAATTACTTATTTCGGGTCTTCCCAATGTCGATATTGAAGATTTGAAGCAGAACACGGAATATCATAAATACAATTCCAAGTCGCCTCAGGTAAATGTTGCTTTTGATTAGTTTGAGATTTTTTATAAAACTCAAATGCTTTTTGTAGATTCAATGGTTTTGGAGAGCTCTGCGAAGTTTCGATCAAGCTGATCGAGCCAAATTTTTACAATTCGTTACTGGAACGTCCAAAGTTCCCTTGCAAGGCTTTTCGGCTCTCGAGGGCATGAACGGAATACAGAAATTCCAAATTCATCGTGATGACAGATCAACTGATCGTTTGCCCTGCGCTCATACATGGTAATATTTTATAATTTTTATTCAATGAAACGACAATTTATAATGTTTTTTTTTGTGTTTTTTGAAGCTTTAATCAATTGGATTTACCACTTTACAAGTCTTTTGAGAAATTGCGCACATGTTTGACTAAGGCTATTCACGAATGCTCTGAAGGATTTGGATTCGCTTAAGCAAAAGTAATTCCATTCAAAACTGAAAATTTAAAACATTTTATTATCTAAACAATCTAACCCGCATATTAAATAACAATATCATATTCAAAAACATTACGTTACGTGTGTTTTATTTCTGTAAATCGTATCCGGCTATTAACACGGGCAATAACACCAACGCCGACATCAGACGAAGAATAACTTGCTAATCGGTGTTTCCTCTCCCTCCGCCCTCTCTCGATCAAATAAGGTAAAACTATACAACACCCTCATCATCCCAGTCCTGCTGTATGGTGCAGAAGCATGGACCCTGACAAAATCGGATGAATGTGCCTTAGGCTGTTTCGAGAGACAAGTTTTTCATCTATGGACCCGTGTGCATTGATGGGGAATGGATAAGAATATTCAACAACTATTTTTACGGCTTGTACAACGAAACGGACGCAGTCAGTACTCTGGCCCGGTAAGCCTTCGACACTCACGTGGAAGAGGATCTCACAGTCACAGTTCACAACGGAGTGTAGCGCCACCTTAAATAAGTAAGAGACAAGACAAAGACTAGTTTCCCCCCAATACTCTTTTTTTTTTTTTTTGCACCCACTCAAGGGATTTGTATACCATTTTTATGCCAAAGACACAGTGAGTGCATTAGGAAGAAGAGAAGAGGTTGGAAAGGAGGTGTCGGTATACATTGGTCTTAAATTCTTGAACATTGTAATGATTAGGAAAGACAGAGTGTGGAAGAGAGTTCCACATTCGCGTAGTACGGCTAAAAACTGATCCTCTATACTTGAGAGTACGTTCAAAGTTGGTCTCGAGGGTAAACTGATGGGCATTCCTAGAAGCGCGAGTATTACAGGCGAATTGTTTAAGGGGAGAAATGCAACTGACTATTTCAGTAGAGCAATTGCCGTAAAAGTAGCGATAGAACAGGGACAGACACGGTACGTTACGACGGTGGTCTAATGGGGTGAATGAGTCAGTGATCTCTCTATCACCAATCATTCTTACAGTTTTTTTTTTTTGTATTCCATCCAAGAGGCTTAAGTTAGTAGCTGGAGCACCAGCCCAAATGTGGGAATTGTACTCAAGCTTTGAACGGATATAAGTTTTATAGATAGATAATAGCCTGATCAGACGAAACCCAAACATCTTGCGGCATTTTTGGCGACATCGCGTATGTGCTCGGTCCACAAGCGGTGGTCAGTGATGCACATACCGAGAATCTCGAGATGTTCGGCCTCGTTGATGCAAGTGCCACTCATAGACAGTGGCAAGGAGGGTATATCTCGCTTCAACGATACAAGACCTTGAGTTTTCGAAGCATTAAACTCTACACGGTTTTTAATTCCCCATTGTTCAATGCTGTTTAAATCAGAGTTTAATGAGCTTATCATATTTCGCCGTTGCAGTTCCACATCCGAAGAGGAGGGATGTGAAATTGGAAACGAATATGAGAAGCTAAGGGTACTATCGTCAGGGAATCATTTTATTGGATTAGAAGTAACAGACGAGATCATTAATAAGAATGAGAAAGAGGGTCGAAGTTCGGAGACAAAACGGAGCCCTGGGGCACACCAGCATTTATATTGTGGGTTTCAGACCGTCTAATACAACTTGTGCTGGATAAATGCTGTTTTCCAACTGTTCGGAACGAGCCCAGAATAATAGGATAGAAAGAAAAGCTTATGCAAGGATTTTGCCAGCGTGGGAGAACACCTCTTTAGAATAATAGCGGGGTACCACGCGGACCAGTGGATTTATGATTTTACTTCCTTCAATAAAACAATTTGTTATCAGGTTAAGGCACGAGCGCTCTGTGAGCCAATTTTATTCTTAATTTGAAAACACATCGAAGTATTAGCTAAGCCCGTAACAAGGCTTCGATTTAACTGATGGGGAAAATGCGCCAAATTGTAGTTCTTCACATTCAAGTCTCTAATTGTTTCGTAGATTTGCTTAAAAATAGGTTGCTTATTCAAATGGAAATATCCCCGATTGCCATGGAGTATTCGAATGCCTTCGGTTATGTTACAAACATTAACATACATGCAGTGATCTGGTCGATAATTAAAAATACATGGAAATATATACAGCTTATCTGGAATGAGAAAATAAAAGAAATTAAATGAAGAACAAAAAAAGAAAATACAAATATCTACCAGGATGATAATAGAATAAAATATTTATTAAATCTTGGTCACCCCACGTTATCTGAGATCTGTACTTCGTATAGAGGGGGAAAATTTGATTCTCCCAGTCGAATAGTCTCATCCTGGTTAGGTTCATGAGCATAACACCGGAATTGACGCCCAATGGACCATAGAACGGATGACGGGCAAATCGATTGTACCAGCCGATTTGTGTGTCCTCATGCTCTGGGGAGAGCCCGGCTATTTGTGAAGCATTGAAGCGCTTGAAATGTGACCAAATATCTTCAGTAGAAGACAGGAAAACGATGTCAGTATCGACGTATAGAGTAGCATCGGTGTTATTAAGCAAGGACTGGGAAAGAAAAGATTATGATCAACTGTCTTATATGTATGTAAATAAGATGAATCTCACCGGAAGGAATAGCCTTTGCGCCGCACACGGCTTGAATAGATTCCGCCAATCTTTTTCGCCCGACTTCGGGAAATGCAGAGAATACAATTCAAAGGAGAAGTCATCGGGAAAGTCAGACTGCCATTCGGTCAATTGACTAATGAATTTTACTTTTAATGCTTCTTCAGTTATGATTTTAAAGCTAATGTGTGCCATTTTAGTGCTGTAAATGAGGGCTGACTTGAGCATTGTTAGGGTTTCTTCAAGTTTTGAACCACAAGCCACCACCGTGAGGGAAATTTCTGTTTTTGCCAAGGAAGTGTCCATACCATAGTTGGAAGGCTTTAGATATGGAATGCTTTTAAGGTTCCCTGTGGATTTTTTGTACAATAACAGATATGTGACGACGAGGGCTATTATTGCAATGATATAGAAAAGCACTATTTTCCTTAACCGGGTCATTGTGGAATTAACACAGAATAATAATTTTGGACATTGCTGCTACTCTTAACGATTTGTTTTAGCGGGGAACTTGTTTACAGTCTGAAGATGTTATTGTATATTAATATAGAAAAAGAGTCCTGTCATTAAAAGCACTCAAGTTTATGGTTTGTTTATAAAAGTGTAATCAAATTTTTTAATTTTTAATTCGATTACAAAAAATACACTTTCTATTTATATAAAAAAAAAAACAACAAATTTATGAAAAGTCAATTGCCAGAAGTGCGTTTTTGCGCTGACTATAGTTGACTATTACCATGTTTACAAGAGGTATTGAAGCGAGCTTCAAACTCGCTTCACCCCTTTGTATACCTAAGTTGAGTTGAAATGAGTTTCAACCGACTCGACTCCGCTTGAGGAGCGGAGTCGAGTCGTAATTTGTGCTGAAAAACCTGAATTGAGTAGTTGGTATGACATTGTCAAACTGTCTGACATTTGTGTGAGTGCAAATGATTTGAACACAAGTTATGTTTATTTTTTTTCACTCGTGTTTCGTCCGTCTAGTCATCTTGTGTGTTTTCAAATAAAATTAAAAACAATAAACAAAAAATGGCAAAACGAAATGTTTGGGAGTACGAAGAGACACAAATGCTCCTTAGTATTATGCAAGAAATCGAAGCATTAAAACATTTCGATGGAAAACTCTATCGCAATTTGGAAATTTTCCGCAAAATAGAGCGGGAAATGTTTAAGCGAGGTTTCACTTCAAAGGATGCCAAGCAAATTGAAACAAGGTGGAAAAATTTAAAAAAAAATTATATCGCCACAAAAAAAAAAAACAACAAGAGTGGCCACAACCGAGAGCTATGTGCACATTACGATGAGCTCGACAGGATGTTGGGGTCCAGACCATCCGTAAACACATTGGATTCGGGAATTGACACGTCAAGTGGTAAGTGGTACCTTTTCCCTTTTATGTTACAAACCTTATTCTTTCTCCGTAGTTACACTTTCAGGTGACGATATCGATCTAAATAAAGAGACAGACCACGAGGTGGACTTTGAAGAAGATGATCCTTCATCGTCCCAAAATTCGTCGGTGGCCTTAGACCAGACAGGAGGAAGCTCAGGTAATATAAAATGTGTAGTAAGAGGGTACCGTGTTAAATTTAAATTAAAATATATTTACTACAGCAAAAAAAAAGAAATCGGATTCTACTAGCCGGGGAAGCTATGCTCGCAACCTTGAAAAACTGAGCAATACGTTGAAAGTCAATCAGAAGGCAATGAACGAAGAATTTTTTAACAAACAAAAGGAGCTAATTGAATACGAGCATTTACTGTTTTCTCAAAAAGAGGAGGAGTTAATGGAAAAAAGCAATGCAGCCACAAAAGAGTTATTGGACGATTCTACAAATAAATTCCTTGTAGGTCTTCAGGTTTTGTTCAATGGTTCTGGAACCTTCAATTCTGAAGATTATAAAGACTTTTTTGAAAGATTTGTAATTGAAGAAAAGCCTGAAGATATTTAAAAATAGTGCACTGATGTAAAGTAGAGTGTTGAATGTTTATGTTTATCTGTGATGAATCAGATTTTTTTCGCATAAAATGCCATAAGACACTGATTGTCTTCAATTGCATACATTTTAGTTTTGGTATTATATTACTCTTGTTATCTTTATGCAGTACTTTTTGTACTCCTTTATATGTTTCACGTGAATGAAAAAAAAAAAAACAATAATATGTTCCTACGAATTTATGTATTTAAGTTTATTTATGTTTTTTTTTTTTTAATAAAAACTTAATAAAATGAATTCATTATCTATTGTTGTTTCCTTTAGCACTTCGTATTAGTGGAAAAGTTTGCGCCATGTAATTCTTCAAGTGATCTCTTATTATCACATATTAGATCAAATGATTCTTTGTTCATGCGAAAGTTTTCCACCATCTGGTCATTAAAACAATCAGATTTAACAATGTTTTCCCACCAGTGTCTGCTCCTTTGCTTCATCCAGATTTTCCGTTTAGGTTTTTTTGGAATCTGGGATAGGAAGCTGTTTTCAAGTGTGGACATTTTCTTAAAATGCAGGGGCAAGATTTGCGCTGTTCGGCGGGACTGCTTTTGAAAAAGTCTCTTCCTAAGCCAAATGACTCTCTTATGCTGAGCCTGCATTCTTAATATAGATTGTTTTTGAATAATGTTAAAATAATTTGTCACAGCACTTAATACAACTTTCTTTTTAATATCCGACATTACGAAACTTTTTGCAAACACAAATGAAAAAAAATACTGCAATGACTTGTCATCTTAACATCTTTTCAACTAAACTCCAACTGGAGCCCTCAACTCAAACGACGAAAAACCTGAGTCGAAAATTCGACTCTTATCCAACTCGAGCCTTCGATTCTGCTTGTAAACGTAGTATATAGTTGACTATAGTTGACTATTTCTCGTTTTTGCACGCCAATAGTTACGTTTCGTAACCACAATTGTCGTTTTTGCGGTCAGTGTTAAAGTGTCAAATTGTAACTATTTCTAACTATTCCCAACTCTACTCAGGAGGTGAGTTGAAAATGGTTGATGTGTCAAAGTCTTTTTTTTTCTGTTTAATGGTGTTTTTAATGACTCAAAAAAAAAAAACATTCTGTTCGTGCATTTTTTACCGTCGTAGTTGTCCGTATCCGTGCCGCCGCAAATTTAATTCCAATCAAAAGATTTCTGTTCGTCTTCAATTAAAAATATTTAATTTCAAAAATATAAAGAAAATAAGATTCCCCTTACAAATTTTAAAGCTCCACGAGTCAAACTGAAAATCCTCAGTCACTACGAGGAGATACACACCAAGGAAATGATCGCATTTCCAAGTGGCTTAAAATTCAGCACCAATTTCAAGAATCATTCTCTTACCGGTCAAAAACCCTTCCAATCGAATTGGCTATACTGCAATCCGCAAAAACTCCTATTTCAACTGCAACTGCGTGGCGACTTGCAGGCTGCCAAAGATGGCCAAAACAGTCAGCGTCTACGTTCGGTTAGTTTACAAAAAGTCATCGAAAAACTCGAGGACATGGACATGGTTTTGGAGGATAAGTTGGCCACTGCCCATGAGCATAATGATTGTCGAACGTCAGTCCGCAGGAACGGCAAATGGAAGTTACTCTGCATGAGAAGAAATTGACGCAGCGGTGAATGGAGCGGACTGAGGAGAAAATTACGAAGATCACAGGAGAAAAGGACAATTTGGAGAGGAAGCTCAATGACGCTCCCGCAGAAGTCAAGCATTAGGAAACCCAAATCAATGATTGAAGGACGAAATCGGCATACATATTTGAATTCATTGTTTTTATGTTTGTTTTATGTTTGCAATAAAAAATGTTTAATTAGTTTCGGAGAATAAAGACTTTTTTCATTTATTTATATAAAATCACGAACTAGATATTGGTATTGAGAGTTTTTCACTGAATCTGGGAGCCGCAATTAGGAGAATATCAGGAGCTGGCTTACTTGGAACAGCTTGAAGATTTCTTTATGGAGGATGGTCTTCAGTCTCTTTCTCTTTTCTTTTCTTGCTGTGGGTTGTTCAAAAATAAATAAATATTTTCTAATCTCAATTGGCTTTAAAATCTTACCATATCAAGATCATTCTTGAATTTTTGAAACAAATTTAGAGCAACAAAAATTGTTATGATCAAAAGAAAAGAAAAATGTAACCTCAAAAGATTTGTTTTTTTTTTCTTGTTTGACAGATCAACCAAACCTAACTAAAAAGCGTTTTTGGATGATTTCAACTATTTCTAACTATTTCAACTATGACACATCAACCATTTTCTTTTTGACATAAAAACTATAGTCAACTATCGTCAGCGCAAAAACGCACTTCTTGTCTTGCTGTCTATTGCAAATCTTCATTTCGCTGAACACACCTGACGTCAAGTGTCATTGTAATTTCTCATTTCCATTGTTCTTGTCAAGTAATAAATTCGCGGCACATCGGGCTGGTGCATTTCGTTTCGTGTTTAATTCATTAATTTTCTAAATAAATTAATTTCGTTTTTAATTCGCTTGTTGATAATATTGGATGCGAACATCCAATATATTAAAGTTCTAAGTCGGGAGTGTTCGGTGAAAAAGAATTTGCAACAATTGGCGCCCAACGTGGGGCTTGCTTCGTCTTCATTCTTTGTTCTGTCTACTGGTGTCTTATCTTGTGGTTTTTTTAGGGAAGTGAATTTATTATTCATAAAATTTTGTTAAAGAAATAGTTACTTGGTGTTTTTTTTTATTCTTTTAGGTGTGTCGTGTTGTGTATTCAAAGGTTGAGTGTGGCGATTTAGCGGCACAAGAGCCCTAACAAACTAACCTTGAGAAAAAAGGAAGGAAAATTGTCTCCTGTGTTGTTTTTTTTGTGAGTTGCAGTGGAATTGGTATACGTGAGTTTTATTTTTATTGTTTTCTTTTTGTAATTGTGACCTATTGGTTTCACCTGGTTTTGCTTAAATTTCATTCATACATATATTGAAATATAATTTCAATTTTAGTTTTTGGTAATTTATTTCTTCGTCGACCATTTTGTGAGCAGCGAAATATTGCTGTCTCACTCTTACCTTTGTGCCAGGGTGCATTTAATTTTATTAGTATTTATTTGGATATTATCTGAAATTGCGTTACCAGGGTTGCCACTTTGACAACTCCTCAAATATTTTAAATTTTGTTTTTTTGGAAAAATATTTGAGTATACGATTTGAAATAAATTTTATTTTATTATTGCGTTACCAGGGTTGCCACTTTGACAACTCCTGAAATATTTTTAAATTTTGTTTAAAAAAAAAAAAAAAAAATTTTGTTTTTGTTTTGATTGAACGAATTTATAGATTTCTACATTTGATTTTATTAGGAGTTACAACTGCATTGACAGGGTTGCCATTTATATTTTCAAATTATTAGTTACTTATAATTTCTAAACTTTATATTTTTTAGTATTCCAAGACATTTTTATCGTTTATTCTTATTCGAGACTTGGTAGTGATCGGAAATTCAATCAAGTTTATTCATTTTAAATAACAGGGTGTTCCTTTTTTTCTCTCTTTTCTGTTTTTGAATTTTAGAATCTACACATTTTTTTTTATCTTTAAATATGGATACTAGCCAAATTAATAGGTTGTCGCTAGAGGAATTAAGCTACGAAATTGAATGTCGCGGTTTAGTAGTAGGGACAGTTGAGGATATGCGAAAAACGCTTAGGGCAACTTTAAAATTAGAGCGTAGGAGTTCCTTTGTGGCTGAACCGTATCCTTTCACTTTCGAACAGGATGCGGTTGCAGTTGAAAAGAAATTGATAGAGATAGGGAAACTTTTAGAAAATCCACCGAAGTCGGAAACTTCGGGTGATTATTTAAAGATTTTAACGAAGGTAGAATGGTGTTTACGTAGGTTAGATAGGAGCATTCCGGAAAACGAAGGCCAGGATAAAGCCAAACATTTCTTGAAGAATAAGGTAGTAGTGGCTATGTCAGCACTAGATAGAGATGATGAGGAAGAGGAAGATAGTAGGAAAGAAAAGAGTTCTAGGGACAAAGAAAACGAGAGTCAGCGTTCAGGTGACTCAACAAATCAGAGCGGATCGATGAGTACTGCTGCCGGTTCATCGACACGCGTAGGAGAGGCAGACAGGAGCAACATCGTTGGTAGGGATAGTTCTAACGGAGAGAGGATTTTTGTGGAATCGGACCGGTTCCACAACATCGCGAAATGGGATGTTAAGTTCACTGGAGAGCGCTGTGGTGCCTCAGTGAACGCATTCCTAGAGAGGGTCGAAGAAATGCGACAGGCTAGGGGGGTTTCGGAAACCCAACTTTTTAGGTCAGCGGTAGAGCTGTTTGTAGGGAAAGCTCTGATTTGGTTTAGGGCCGTTAGGGTTTCGATCGGTTCGTGGCAGGAACTCGTGAAAGAGTTGAAACTCGAGTTCTTACCACCGAACTATGATGATCAACTTCTTGAAGAGATTAGGCGTCGGACACAAGGCAAAGATGAATCAATCGGCGTCTATGTCGCGACGATGCAGAATCTGTTTGGTAGGCTTACTGATCCCATTTCAGAGAGTAGAAGGCTGTCAATGATTCAGAGGAATCTGACACCATTCTATCAAACTCAGCTTGGTTTGGCGAAACCGACTTGTGTGTCGGATTTGGTAGCGTTAGGTAGGAGTTTAGAAGCAGTTAGGGCCAACGTGGATGCGTATGTTCCACCACCAAGTGTTAGGCAGAATAGGACATTGCTAGAACCGGATCTAGCATATGTAGGTGTCGATACTTCTTCGGTTTCGGTTGTTGCGGAGAACAACGGAACCCCTCGTCAGGCCCAATCATCAAACCAACCTCGTCATACTTCAAGTATTAGGTGTTTTAACTGCAATGGAACAGGCCATTATGCAGATAGGTGTTCCGCTCCTAGGCGTTGCTATGGTTGTGGGGCGTTAGGGGTCAAAAGACCAGATTGTAGGAATTGCTCGGGAAATGGGAATCGGACTTCTGCGGCAGCAGGGCGAGAAGTTCGAAGACGTTAGGGGTTTCGCCTGCTGGAAACCAGCTGGCTAGTAGGGTTCATTTAGGGTTTACTTTGGAGGCAAACGGTAATGATAGGAGACCATTTTTAACAGTTAGCATTTATGGTTCTAGCTTTTTAGGTTTATTAGATTCAGGAGCTTCTAGAACCATAATAGGTAGGGACTCTTGGAAAATACTTAGTAATTTAGGGCTTACTTTGAAGAAGGACACTATCCACTGCGTGTGTTTGGCAGATGGGTCAAGTGTCGAAGTGTTAGGAGCAATCTCTCTTCCAGTAGTAGTTGAGGATAGGGCAATCCTTGTTGATTGCTTAGTTATACCAACTCTGCCACATACTGTGATCCTAGGCGCAGATTTTTGGGCGCTGTCGGGTATTGTCCCGGATCTTAGGTCACGTGAGTGGACTTTTTCCGAACAGGCTAGTGCTGTATCGGTACATTCTCTTACGGAAAGATCAGAGTTGAGTGATAGGGAGATAAGGACTTTAGAGTCATTGGTAGAGGAATCATTTAGGAAAATGCCTGAGGGCTTAGGGTGCACAACACTAGTTGAGCACAAAATTAGGACGTCGGCGGAACCGATAAAACAACGGTATTATCCGGTTTCCCCGGCAATGCAGGAGCATATAGATAGGGAACTTAACGAGATGTTAGAGGCAGGAGTTATTGAGAGATCGACAAGTGCTTGGTCATCTCCAATACTTTTAGTTAAAAAGAAAGATGGCTCCTATAGATTCTGTGTGGATTATAGGAAGCTGAATAGGAATACGGATAGGGATGCGTACCCCCTACCGTATATTAGTTCAATTTTGGATAGGCTTCGTGGTGCTAGATTTTTGTCTTCCCTAGATATCAAGTCAGCTTACTGGCAGATACCTATGGAAGAGGAATCTAAGCCTTATACTGCCTTTACGGTACCTGGGCGGGGGTTATTTCAGTTTAGGAGGATGCCTTTCGGTCTTCATAACTCACCGGCGACTTGGCAGAGATTTATCGACACGGTTTTGGGTGCTGATCTTGAGCCATTCGTTTTCGTCTATTTAGACGACATCATCATTATCTCTGAATCTTTTGAGAAACATCTCGAAGTTCTGAGTGAGGTGATGAAACGGTTGTGTGATGCGGGACTTAAGGTCAGCAGGGAGAAATGCAACTTCTGCATGCCCTCGCTAAAGTTTTTAGGGTACATCGTGGATCGGAATGGGTTGCATGTCGATCCCGAAAAAGTAGAGAGTATGGTTAGGATTCCAGCACCGAGGAATGTTAAAGAAGTTAGGAGTTTTATAGGGACAGTTTCTTGGTACCGTCGTTTTGTACCGAACTTCGCTGAATTACTTCGGCCATTGTCAGACTTATTAAAAAAGAATAGGAAGTTCAATTGGACAACAGAATGTGAGGATAGTTTTAGGAAGGCAAAGGAGTGTTTGGTGACAGCACCTATACTCACTTGTCCAGATTTCAAACGACCCTTTGTCGTTCAAACAGACGCATCAGATTACGGCATCGGTGCAGTTCTTTCGCAGAACTTTGAGGAGGGGGAGAAGGTTGTCTGTTACCTTAGTAGGTCTTTGAATAGGAACGAGAGAAATTATAGTACGACAGAGAAGGAATGCTTGGCTGTACTTTGGGCTATTGAGAAGTTGCGACCGTATCTCGAAGGAGTTCGATTTACTGTCGTAACCGATCATTACTCCTTAATATGGCTAAGCAATCTAAAGGATCCGCAGGGTAGGTTGGCTCGCTGGGCCATTAGGTTACAGCAGTTTGACTTTGAGATCGTTCACCGCAAGGGGAAAGAGCATGTGGTTCCGGATATGCTCTCTCGAGGAGTGCCACAGTTGGATGGTATCTCGGAAGAGGTTTTAGACCCTTGGGTGGCCAAAATGATTTCACAAGTCAATTCAAACCCACTTAGGTTTCCGGCCTGGAGAGTTGAACAAGGTCAGTTGTTCAAACTCGTGAAGGCTAATCACATCGTAGTTCATCAGGATAATCAGGAATGGAAGAGAGTGATAGGGAAAAAGGATAGGTTAGGGATTTTGCAGGAGAACCATGATAGTCCTTTAGCAGGACACATGGGTGTTAGGAAAACTTTCGCCAGGATAGCGGCAAAGTTTTACTGGCCAAAAATGAGGGCCGATATTACTAAATATGTTAGGAGTTGTCAAGTTTGCCAACAGGTAAAGCCGATTAATGAAAGGCCAGCTGGGTTAATGACGGAGAGGGTAGGAATCAAATCACCTTGGGAGATGATTTGTATAGATTTGGTAGGCCCACTTCCTAAGTCGAGTAGGGGTTTTACTTATATTCTTACGGTAGTGGATTACTTCACTAAGTTTCCACTACTGTTTGCGTTGAGGTCGGCTACGGCGAAAGCCATTTGTAGGGAACTTGAAGACAATGTCTTCTTACTTTTTGGCATACCAAAGGTGACCGTGTGTGACAACGGTCCCCAATTCCGATCCAAGGAATTGCAAACGCTTTGCCAGGCGTACGGGTCACGATTAAAATTTACAGCCCATTATCACCCGCAGGCGAATCCTGCGGAGAGGATCAATCAGATCCTTAAAACAACGTTGAGGGCATATGTGGGTGAAAACCACAGGGTTTGGGATGCTCAATTGAGTAAAGTGGCATGTGCAATTCGCACATCGCAACACGAGGTCTTAGGGGTGTCCCCATACTATGCGAATTTCGGGAGGGATATGGTAACTTCGGGTCAGGAAGTACCATCAGTTAGTGGTAATTCGGAGGACGTTGAGGATCCGGACGGGATCAGGGAACGTTTCCGAAAGCTTAGGAATGATATAGGGAAAAAATTGGAAGCAGCGTCTAAGCGTGCTGCTGAAGCCTACAACCTTCGACGGCGTGATGTTCAATATCACCCCGGCGAACTTGTATGGCGAAGAAACTTTACACTGTCGGATGCCGCGAATTATTATGCTGCCAAGTTAGCACCGAAGTTTGTCGGTCCGTTTGTGGTTGCGAAGCGTGTGTCACCTTGGACATACGTCTTAAAGGATAGTAATGGTAAAGATCGCGGAACTTGGCATGTTAAAGATTTAAAACCGTTTACCAATGCATCCGAAACCTTTAACGATTAGAGTAGCTTACTTTTTGTTGTTTTTTTTTTGTTTTTTTGCTTTTGCTTTTTTTTCTTTCTTTTAAACATTTCATTTGCTTGTTTCGTTCCCTGATGGATTTTTTTTTACAGGACCGTCTTTGGAAATGTGTTACCTAAGGTTTTAACCAAAGGCAAGCACATTTCCTAGGAGGTAAGGGTGGGATTTGTTGCGGTAAATTTTACCACAACAAGTTTTACCTGCCCCTGTGCTAACCATTTTCTTTTGCGATCCCAAAATTCTTGAAGAGTTCAGTTGAAACCTGGGCCATCAGCCAGTGACCTGCTCTTCTAGCATTTTGGGAACGTAAACCCAACAGGTTCAAACAATAGAAGTGTGCGGCAGGGTGCCCACACCAACGAGTTGTGCGACGGGCGGTCCACAATTAGAGGACAATATATGTACGCATATGATTTGTACGGATAAGGCATGAAGAATTTACCCATGCCCAACAATGTGTGAATTTTAATCGCACCAACGTAAATTTAGTATGGCCGAGTGCCCACCGTAAACTGTCGTAAACATTAAAGATTAACCACACCATTCTCTTTCTCTTTAAACCTAGGTCCAAATGTCGCAACTTAGTCGAAGGAAATGGTTTCTCCTCAAATTATTAACACTAGAAGACGGACCCATGCAGAGTCCTTTTAATACCTGGAATTCCGGATGGTTGTTCGAAGTTCGAATCCTTGACTGGAAGTGATGGATGTGAGCTGAACTCGTCCACTGTGCTACTGGGTGATCGCATCACCTATGTGTATTGACCGCGTGCGATGGACGATTCATGGCTTCCCGGTCGCACACCCCAGTCTTATGGACGGAGGCAAGTGCAGGACCGAGACAGAACGTTCACCACGCAAAAGGTCCGAAGGAGATGGCCTGAGGGTCGAGTAGCCGGACGAGACAAGTTCGCCATCTTGAAACTTTCACTTTTGGAAGAATCACGAAAGCGTGAAGACTGAGAACAGCCATATTTTTTTGGAAAAATTTTTGGAGAAATTTTCTCGTGATTTCGCGATTTTATTTTTCTTGGAAATACGAATTTTGTTGAGTGGAGAGGAGGAGAGACCATTTTGTTGCGAGGCAAGAGGAGGGGAGCCTTGGAAAAATCTGACAAGTCAGATTTCGGAGAGGAAGGAAACTAGGAATGGGATACTAGGGTTGGAAAAGGAAAGAATGCTAAGTTCCGGGGACGCGGCCTGCTTGCGATGCACGGCGTCAGCTCGTCGGACGGGGGGGATCTTGCCCCGAAACCTAACCTCACCTGCAAACAAATACACATATCAGGCCTAAACACTTAAGGGAAAAATCGGACTAGGAATTGACGGACGGACTACCTCTACGTCAGAGCACTGCTGGTGTTAGTGCAGTGAGGCCATTACCCACCCTACCATAGGAATCTTCGGCCATTTTTAGATTCCCCCTAGATGGCAGATGATCGGCTTCGACTCACCACATCCTCACCTGTCAAAAACTTCGGCCACTTTGGGCACCCCTAGGAAAATATTCCTATTTCATGTTGTTTCGTTTCGAAACAACAAGAAAACACAAAAAAATTGAACTTTTTACCAATATTTAATATCAAAAAAGAAAGTTCACATAATTAATAATTAATCTTTCTATTACTTTAATTAAATTTCAAAAAAACGAATTAGATTTCCCAAAAAAAAAATGAACTTTAAGAAATATAATTTATTTTTGTGTGGGACACCCTGTACCGGGGTTTCTCCCCAAAATAAACTACAACAAAATTTAGCCGCGAACAAAAACCCTACCTCAAAGAGCTCTCTGACGGTGGAGTATATGGCATACAAAAAAACACTAAAATTCGACAAAAAAAAACAATTGGGAAACCCTAACCTTACAAATAACTGAATAACAAAAAAAAGTAATAAGTGTCAAAAACAAAGTAGATAACTAATAATAAATAAACAAAAGAAATAAGTAAATAAATAAATAAATAAATCAATAAATAAATAAATAACAAAATAAATAACTTAATACTAAAGGACAAACACGAACACAAACAATATTTCTTGTTTTTATTTTTCTAAGTGGCAATTATAACCAAAAACCTGATTGTGGGGCCTTTATGGCGCGCAAAATGGAACGCACCCACCGGTTTTCGCTGTTTCTCTATTGATAAGGTGGGGGTCACGGTGGCCTTACTTCGACGTCTTTTTCTGTTGCATAGGTGGCTGTTCGCTGAGGATTCAGCTAACCTCACAATAAAACTTTGCTGCCAAAAAAAAATGTTCACGGCGGCCCACTAAATGGGTCCGCCTGCAGTCTTCGAACTGGATTCCAAACTCCTAACAAAAAGACAACATTTACAACAAACTACGCAAATAAGACACCCATTTTACCACTCACCACTTGCCACTGTTGTTCTCTATTTTTTTCTTCTTCGTGACTCCTCTTTGATTGTTTTGTTTGTTTATAATTTATGTTTAATAGTTTTTTTTTTTATGTTCCGGGGCCACTTTTTTTATATTCTTTTTCTTAGTTTTGAGTTTTTTCTTGGCCTTTTTTTAACACTATTTAAGTTTTCGTTTATTTATTTTTTTAGACCACACCACGTAAAAAAATTGCTATTCTCTTCTAGAGAGTCTTTCATATTTAGCCCATGCCGACATCTGTCAGATCAGACAACTCATCCCAATCCCCGATCAAAGAGTGTGATCTCTGATCTTTTGTGTCCCCATCGACTTCGACCTAGCGCCACCTATTAACAAGCAGAGGAAGCTTTTGTTTTGCATAGGTTTATATTTAGCAAAAACGTTTGACGGAGCAGAGAAAATTAAAATCGTCAATCTTGATAATGCCAGTGATAGATATACAAATCCTAACCCTAAGATGGCAGGCGATGGTGGCACCATCTTCAGAATTATGACCGAAAATGTTGTATTTACCTAAGATAGTATTGTATGTTCTCTGCTTGGTCGGCCTTCGTAACAAAATGTTCGGATTTTTTTGATTTGATTCAGACAAATACGAACACAAAAGAAGGTCGGCATTGTTCTTAACCGTTTGCTTGTGGGGAGCTACCCACGTTACAGCCGGGCACACCAAAGCATATAACAAGAAAACATGAAATTAACTAGAACATAAACATGCATTCAAAAAGGTATAAATAAAACTTAATTCTAATATCACAGAAGCAACTTAAAGTAATATCACAGATTTATATTATCCAGACTCGGTCTCGACAATTTAATATCGGTAAAATATCACAGTTGGCAATACTTAAACTAATATCACAGATAATAAAGTTGTAAATATCATAGTTTTAGCTAATTAAATTAGTATCACAGTTTTTAAACTATATTTAAGGGTGTAAATATCACAGATGTAGGTATATAAATAAAATAAATAAAAGTAGAAGTTAAAATAGAATAAATAACATTAAAATAACAATAGCATGCAATAAATAAATTAATTAACATAAAGAACTACAGTTAAACACATAATCACGCACATGCACAGTCATATTGGGCCAGTAAAAATATTGCCTAATCCGGTTTAACGTTTTTACAATGCCTCCATGAGCGGCGTTAGGGGGATCATGGGCCCTACGGATGATGCCTTCCGTGAGTTCAAAAGGAACCCACAGAAGCCAAGCATGCTCATGCATCGCTTCCTCTCCTATCTTTTTGAAGGCTTTCTTATATATGAAGCCATCTTCTACCTTCAGATCAGGCAATTCTTCCTGATGATCGACTATCGTTCGAACCAAGTCCGTATACTCGTCGGATTTGAATTCCGCCGACTCCAAGTCAATCATCGGAGCAACGTCTTCCAGAACCAAAGAATCTACGTGTACCCGAGAAAGAGTATCCGGGACTACGTTCTGACTGCCTTTACGGTGCTGTATGTCGAAGGCAAAGGACTGCAGTAGCAGACTCCACCTGGCGAGCTTACCGCTCAGGTCCTTCATGCTCATTAGCCATTGAAGGCTGGAATGGTCAGTTATGACACTGAAGTCCATCCCCTCGACATACGGCCTGAATTTCTTCACAGCCATCACTGCGGCCATACACTCCTTCTCAGTGACACTGTAGTTCCTCTGGCTCTTATTAAATTTTTGGGAAAAATACGCGATCGGAACTTCCTCATCTTCCTTGTTCTTTTGGAACAGTACCGCACCGATTCCCGCGTCAGAAGCATCACAT
>CAKKXW010000003.1:78606225-78622603 GCA_920937365.1 Sphaerophoria rueppellii
TTGTAGCACTATTCTTTCCTAAGTGGGGTAACTATAACCGACGTTGTCGTCCGGTGCTTTTTCACCAACTATAAGAAAACTTTGTACCTCGACTCGATCTCCGAGTCAGACTCGCTTGTTTTCTGTGAGGAGACAGCAACCGGACAAGACCACCTGCGATGCTTCAGCAGCTTGAGAACGAATCGAACTCACGCTTGTTTCTTGTAGCATTACATAGCCTGATATGTGGGGAATCAAACCGTTTTTGTTCGCTCAGACTGAGCCTCTAGCTCAGCTCCATGTTTCAAAAGAATATCAACCACTTTTTCGTGGCCTGCTGTTGCAGCCAATATCAATGGGGTGAATCCTTTCTTATCACGATGTTCGATATTCGCACCACGATTGATTAGAAGCTCCACCAGCTCCTCATGTCCACCAGCGCAGGCTAGTGTAAGGGCAGTGTCATGATTCGAGTCGGTTTCGGAATCAACATCTATGATTTTGTCGGGTGTGGTAGCGACAGTAGTCACCGCTTGCTGATATTGTTGAGTAGTTGTATTGGCTAAAATCCAAAAAAAGAGAAATTGAGATTGTGCTAAAAATTATTAATCGATAAAATCTACCTTGACTGCCAGCTGGAGTTTGACGAAGCAAAGAATAACGATTGCGATCCTTTCTTGAGGCCTTGTCAATTGCCTTCTTTGCGATTCCTCCTGAAGACTTCGTTGTACTGGTAAGTGGTTGCTGTTGCTGCTGCTGAATTTGCTGTTGTTGTTGCTGCAGTTGTTGTTGTTGATGTTGTTGCTGTTGCTGTTGTTGTTGTTGCTGCTGCGATGTTATGGTACAAACACCAATGCTCACATCAGCCGGTATAGGAATAGAAGGACAGAATTGGTTGCTCGAAGCATTCCTATTAACGGCTGGTTGAGTTTGGGTAGCCACTTGAACCTGCTTTAAAAGAAAATTATATCATGAATATCGTGAGTTTGGATTGTTATCCAATGGAACAAGGAGAGGAGTGAGAGAATAGATCTGTACCTGGGTGTGCTGTGAACATGATTGCGACTGCTGTTGTTGCTGCTGTTGGAATTGTAAAAGCTGCTGTTGTTGTTGTTGATGTTGCTTTTGTTTCAGAACCTGCTGATTTAACACCTGTTGGGCCAAAGCAGCCTGCTGTTGCAAAATTAAATTGGTTTGGGTTACTTGATTGGTTTGAACAATCGGCTGACAAATAACTCCAGAGGGTCCAATTTCTTGGACGGTATTGCATTGCTGCTGTTGCTGTTGATGTTGCTGCTGGTGAATATGTTGTTGTTGTTGTTGCTGTTGGTGCTGCTGTTGATGCTGCTGCTGCTGCTGCATTTGCTGTTGTTGTTGTTGTGCTGCTAGTATCGACGCAGAGGACTGCATTTGTTGTTTTTGTTGTTGCTGGACTGATGGCAGTTGGAAGAGCAATTGCAACGATGGAGAAGGTTTCTCCGGATCAACATTGAAAACATAATTTGTCTGCTGTTGGGCATCACCAGACAAAATGTGTTGAGTTTGTTGTTGTATAATTTGCTGTGCACCAGCCGATTGTAAAATAGTTTGGGATAGTGTTTGACCATTATTAGATTGTTGCTGTTGTTGTTGCTGCTGCTGCTGTTGTTGTTGCTGTTGCTGCTGTTGTTGTTGTTGTTGTTGTTGATGCTGCTGCTGGAGTTGTTGCAGATCAACTTGACTATTGGGTAGAGCGAGAATTCCAATGGAATCAGAATCCGTAGCGATTGGTGTTAATGCAAGTGTTGTTTGTTGAAGCTGATTCTTGAAAAAGTACAAAACAGAAAGTTTAAAATAATTTCTTTGAGCTAAATTGAAAACAATTTACTTGTAACTGATTGCAAATCTGCAGATCTTCGACTTGCTGAATTTGCTGTTGTAATTGATAATCAAGAAGCAACTGACTGGTTTGACGTTGTTGTTCGTTTTGTTCTTCAGTAGAAAGACACATATTCGTTGAGCCTGAAGATTGGAGATGTTGGGCATGGCCATTCCAACGCGTCTTGCAAATTGAATTCAAACCAATGTCAGCCAATTCAGAGCAATTTAAGTTAGTTGTGAGTTCCTGCATGACAAAAAACAACATTTTTATATTTTTTGTAAACAAAATTAACAAATGTTCTTACTTGTAATGAAGGATCATGTATAACCTGAAATATCTCATCGACTGTGATGTCGTAGATTCGATCACGCGTGCCATCGTCATCGGCATTGAATTGCTCCAAAGTTTCTCCCAAAGGAGCGTAAATTTCACAATCATCATCCGCGTTGTCGTACATACGAAAATGTTCTTCGTTTTGGGCAAATGTGGCTGTTCCAAGAGAATATACTAAATTTTTGTTCTAATAAAAATGTTCAAAAAGGCAATTGTTTTAAGTTTTTTCTTACCCTGCTGTGTACTGAACTGTTGTTGAAGATTGGTGAGTGTGCCGGGTTTGTAGTTGCCAATTTGAGGAAAGACTTGCACCAAGTCTGTGGCATGAAGATCGGGACGAAAATCGCACAGTGCTTGGGTTATATCGTCTGGCTTGAGTGCTACGTTGGACAAAATCAAATTACCCAAACGATGTGACATTTTGCGACTTTTTGTTGGTGAATCCAATTCGATATCTTCCTCGTCGTCGTCGACCTCATCTTCATCGTCGTCGTTTTCCTCTTCATCGTTCTCCTCTTCTTCATCATCATCCTCGTCATCTTCGTCGTCGTCTTCGTCATCCTCGTCGTCCTCTTCGTCGTCTTCATCGTCAATGTCATCATCTTCATCTTCTTCATATTCTTCGACTGTGGCACTACGTTTGGTTGCAGTATTGCTGCCTACACTAGGAGTCGAGACAACTTCACACACACTTATCGATTCCGTACCAGCGCCAGCGTTGCCGACTTCATTGCCGCTTACGTCAACACCACTGCAATCTTGATTAAAGGCCGAGGAACTGGCTGGTGGTGATTCGGTTGGAGATTTGGGATGATCGACAAACAAACGTTGAATGGTCTTCTGCATTGGATAGTTTGGCATTTGGGCAGCGACCATTTGTAACATTTTAAATTGAGTATTTACCCCTAAATTGTAATCCTCGGGGTCAGCAGCCGATGAAGAACCACCAATCGAATTAATCGATTCACATGAACCAGACGTTATGTTCGGAGGCATATCCCTGAAATGAGCAAGAAGTGAACAACACGAGCACGACTCCTCATCATCAATTCCTTCAACACAACATTTGTGAAAGTCATTCACAGTAAGTTGTTGTTGTGGTTCTTGGTCTTGTGCTTCATACCTTGAGTCAATCGATTGCACCATCGAGGATGCGGCCTGAGAGCACGCAGCCTGAAGTGCTTCGTGTAAGGTTTGTGAACCAATTAAATTGTGCTGCAAGTCTTGCGGAATGGGTCCAGTTTCACCGCCGGTTGATGTTGACGGTGTTCCAGGCATTGGAGTATTATTAAATTTCGATTGCTCAATCTGAGCAGCCATTACAACCCCTCGCATAAAGGCCTGTTGATTCCTGTCGATCTTGTTTGACTCGGATGTCAGCAGCAATGGCTAAATACACAATTGATTAAAGATTGGACCACAAATTATTTAGTTAATAACATACCAAATTATTGTAAATCGAAACCATTTGATTTTGCTGCAAAAGAGGCAATGCTGGGAAAACGGTTTTGCGCAGGTTTTTGCCATCTTTCTTTGAAACAGGCTTAACCTTTGGTCTATCACTTATAGCTGTACTTTGGGAAACTTCCGATGGTGTTGTAATTTGAGTGGTAGTTGTGGTGGTTGTATTGTTGCTGCTTGTTGGACCGACACTACCAAGCGATGATGATGATGCTATACTGGAAGTTGGAGCGAGCAATGTATTTGTGTATGGTGCAAGGGAGTTCAAGGTTCCGGGCTTAAAGAGATCTGATACAGCGGTTGTTTCGTCTTTTTTGGCTCCGATATTAAAACCAGCTTGTAGAGCTTCGGCTATAAGCATTTGCATATTGGAAGGATCAACTTTAGCACCTTTAATTTATTGAATAAAATAGTCATGTCGATTGTCTTGATAAATTGCAACTCAAATTTAATACCTGGTGCTGCTGGAATCGTTCCCACTCCACCGTTAGTAACATCAAAAGATGGAAGTAGAGATGAAGGAGTCGCCTTGTTGTCACGTACCATCTATTAGAATTTTTGAAAACAAATTATTCACTTTTATTCCTTGAAATAAGATCGAAACAAAAATTATTTGTAATAAATCCTCATTACCTTTACCTTTGTGAAATCCCGAATCATGCTTCGGCGCCTGCGTTTTTCCTCATCATTGGAAATTGAAGTTGTACCGGCCGTTGACAAACAGGCAGGATTTACTCCAATTACCCCAGCCGCTGCTGAAGAAACATCATCTTCACCCAAAGGCTGTGATCGAACTAGCTGAGCTTCAGAGCTTGTCAAATTCAACTCGAACGGAGCTGGAGGTTGACGGTTTTTACGTAATAGACTCTTTTGCTTAATGGTATTCGTATTGCTAATGGTTGAAGTTGAAGTAGCTGGTGTTCCGCCGCCGCAATTAACCGCATTCGAGTTGGCATGGGTCTGATTAATGGTTTGAGTAACGGAGGTGTTATTGTTGCTGCTAATCAACTGATTAACAATGCCCGATTGGGATCGCACTCCATGAGCGAATCCCTGTTCGAAGCAATGGAATAAACGGCTTTTAGCAATCAGAGCCTCCTGTTGCTGGGCATTCAAGGAATTGGGATCGATGGCAAAACCTTCGGTGGAATTGGCAATCAATGGCTCATCCAAATAATCTACAGAAGGAAATTGCTGCTGATGGAATAGTTGTTGATTGGAAACGCGAACCGCCTCAGGAACCTCGTGCAACCCTGGTGGGGCACTAAGTTGCTGAAGTTGTTGTTGCAATTGCTGTTGCAATTGTTTTTGTTGTTGAATATTGATTAATTGCAATTGACCAGCATTATTGGCAGCATTGTTGATTCCGTTAGTTTGAAGTTCGTTCTGATGGTTTTGTATGAGATGGGGATACTTGAAGAGCAGCTCAACAACACGTGTGTGGCCACCTTTTGCAGCTTCAATCAGCATTGTGCTGTTGTCTTTTAGCTTATGATAGGGATCAGCTCCACTCTTTAGCAAAAGTTCAACCACAGCTTGGTGTCCGCCAGCACATGCGAGCGATAAAGGTGTATGATCGTTGCTAGTTGTTTGCTTATTAACGTCTGCTCCTTTTTGTATGAGGAACTTAACGGTACAAAGGTGACCAGCACGACATGCTTTCATTAATGGTGTACGTCCGCCCTCAGATTCGTGCTCCAATTCAGCTCCATAGCTGAGAAGCACTTCTGCGGCATCGGTATGGCCATTTTCAGCTGCATGAGTTAGTGCTGTATCACCGGTTTGGGTTTCGGCATGGACGTTGGCCTTGTTTTGCAACAAAAATCGAACCAAATCGGTGTGACCTTCTTGCGCGGCTTCCATTAGAGGTGTTGATGCGCCCAATTCCAAGTTGGCTCCCTCTTTGATCAGGAACTCTGCAACTTCCATAAAACCACCACAGCACGCTAACGTAAGGGCAGTTTCTTGAGTTTCTTCTGTAGTTGCATTTATATTTGCTCCCTTGTTCAAAAGCAGGGCTACCATCTCTTCATGACCTTCACGAGCGGCTTCCATCAGGGGTGTATAGCCTTCATCATTGACCTCTTCAATGTTTGCTCCACGTTCAATTAACAAAGTTGCCAACTCAACATGACCACCGCAAGCGGCTAGAGTTAATGGTGACTCAAATGAATCGGTTGGCATGTTAACTTGCGCCCCCGAATCGAGAAGCAATCGTGCCACTTCAACATGACCATCCATTGAAGCTTCCATCAGCGCTGTATGCATCTCGTCGGTCTTGTGTTCTTGATCGGCACCGGCTTGCAACAGAAAACGAACCATATTCAAGTGTCCCTTGTAGCAGGCGAGCGTAAGGGCACTTTCCTTGAATTCATTCGAATGGGTGTTGATTCCTGCGCCATGTTCCAAAAGTACCTGAAATAAGCAAGCAAACATTAATCAAATACAATTAAATGTGCTTGGTAATAATTAAAGAATGAAAGCATCAGATAAGATCAAAGGTTGTCATTGACCGAAGATTAGAATTCACGGATTATTAACTCAATCGACGTGTCAACAATCTTTCAAGTCTCGTATCTCGGTTTTTAATCACATGCTTTTCTGCTCGTTGAAATATATTTGAAACACATACCTTGGCAACTTCAACATGCCCAGCTGATGCAGCTTCCATCAATGGAGTATGACCATTTTCATTTTGTTCTTCGACATTAGCCCCATGTTTGAGTAGTTCTTTAACGACATCACAGTGACCCCCGGCACAAGCAAACATCAGCGGCGTGTTTCCAGTGGCACAATGAGCATTAACATCAGCATTATGGCTAAGCAAAAGTTTAACAATATCAAGATGGCCAGCCGAAGCTGCTTCCATCAATGGTGTACAATCCTTTTGGCCTTTATCCTCAACTTGCGCTGCTGACATTGCCAATAGAACCTTAAATTGAATGGTTTTGATTGAAGTGATGCAGTTTATATTTAAAAGCAGAAAAGTAACACTTACCTGAGCTAATTCATAATAACCAGCTGAACAAGCCATTGACAGGAGCGATTCGCCATCGTCGGTAGATTCATTGATATTAATGTTTCCCTTGCCCAAAAGTCGTCGAACCGTATTGACATCGTTGTCATTGCAGGCAGCAATTAGAGTACGTGAGAAGATTCTGGATGAAAATAACAATGGATATTGGAACTAATGAAAATAGATTTTATTTTCTTAAACTCACGTCTTATCCCTTGGACTACTTGCACAGCGCATTTTGGTAAGAGCTTGTTTAGTCTCATCAATGGCATGAGTTGCATGTCTTAAAACGGGTGCTTTTTCATTGGCTAGAAATAAACGAACAAAATATTAGTGTTAAGAGATTGTAGTTTAAAACCCTTAAGTTAGTAATGGGAGTACGAATTAGTCACTTGTAAGCTGATACTGGGTAAGAACATTTCGAAATTGAGCAGTGCTTTGAATATAGATAAGCATAAGGATTTTGAGAATTAATTCAAAATGGAGTCGGAGATTGTAGAATTTTTTCTTTACAATTTTAAAGCGATGTCATGGTCTAAGTCATGACACGAAGGGTTACTGTGAGTCTGTGGCTGCTTCTGATTGAAAGTATTCCTGCCATAGTGAGCAAGTACATAACAAACGACAAAGGTCTAGCAGGCCTACAGAAAACAATTGTTAACCTAGGCTAGTTGAATACCCTTTGTGTGGCTTCGGCGTATGAACGTTAGCCATAATTGCGGTAAACCACCTTGTGGGATCTTCGTGGTGGACCAGAGATTCGGTCTCGGCAACTTGGTTAGCTAGGGTTATGTTATATGGGCTGACAGTTTGTTTTGTTACCGGCACACTTAGATCAATGTAGATCCCTTGTGATACCCCGAAGTATTGTAACTCCTGAAAAAAGTTTCTAACTTGGTCGAGTCAACTGATAAAATTCAGTAGGTAATTGCCTGGGAGTTCGGATAGCGCTTCTTTTTTTTCTGTTAATTTGCACCCACTCAAGGGATTTGTACACCCTTAATATACCAGAGACACAGTGAGTGCATTAGGAAGAAGAGAAGGGGTTGAAAAAAAGGTGTCAGTGTACATTGGTCTTGAATTCTTGAACATTGTAATGATTGGGAAAGACAGAGTGTGGAAGAGAGTTCCACATCCACGTAATACGGCTAAAAAATGGTTCCCTATACTTGAGAGTAAGTCCGATGTTGGGCCCGAGGGTAAACTGATGGGCATTCCTAGAAGCGCGAGTATTACGGGCGAATTGTTTGAGGGGAGGAATGCAACTGGTTATTTCACTTAGCGACAGAACAAGGAGAGACACGCTACGTTACGAAGGTGGTCTAAAGGAGTGAATGCGTCAGTGATCTCTCTACCACCAATCATTCTTACTGCTCTTTTTTGTATACCATCCAAGAGGCTTAAGTAAGTAGCTGGAGCACCAGCCCAGAGCTGGGAATTGTACTCAAGCTTTGGACAGATATATGTTTTATACATAATAGCCAGATCAGACGGGGAGAAAAACTTCTTGTACCGTCTTAAGAAACCCAAACATCTTGCAGCATATGTGCTCGTTTCACAAGAGGTGGTCAGTGATGCACGTGCCACTCATGGACAGTGGCAAGGAGGGTATACCTCGCTTCAACGATACAAGACAGCATTGAGTTTTCGAAGCATTAAACTCTACACGGTTTTTGATTTCCCCTTTGTACAATGCTGTTTAAATCAGAGTTTAATGAGCTTATCATATTTTACCGTTGCAGTTCCACATCCGAAGAGGAGGGATGTGAATCTGGATCATTAATAAAAATGAGAAAGAGGGTCGGAGAAAAAATGGAGCCTTGGAGCACACTAGCATTTATATTGTGGGTTTCAGACTTGAATCTGTTCAATAAATAAATAAATAGAGTGGCGCGACAGCTCTTGAAGAGCCAAGGCCTAAGTGGCTTACTCTCATCAATTTTCTAGGTGCGCGTGAAGAATTGAGGGGACCTACAATATAACGCCGATTCCGAACGGCAAAGTTGAGAAGCACTTTTTTCATGACAGATGATACTCTTGGAAGTTATGTCACTTCTTCGCAAGAGACAGTGCCCGTGAAAGATGAAATAAAAACTATGGGCACGAGTAGGACTCGAACCCATGACGTTCTGCTTAGGAGCTAACGCACCTAACCACTAACATATAATCTAAGATTACTCCGAAGATATCTCGCACTGTCTGAGAACTTAAGTGGGGTGCGATCAAGTATTTGGTAAGAAGTTCTCAGTAACTAATGCTTGTTATTTGAAAACTACTGGTACTGGAACTGGAATAGATCCATAAATTTTGATATTATTTGAAGGCAGTAGCCAAAAAAAAAAAAAAATACGAGAGCAATGCATGTAGAGCTGTTGGTTGAGATTTCCTGTTCTGGATAAATACTATTGTCATCTGGCAAACAGCTCTAAAGTGTAAACGCTACGAACCAAAAGCTATTCATCTCGACTCGGACCACTACCTCGTTGTAGCCAAGGTGCGAATGCGGATATCCCGATCAAGGCCAACACGCAAAAATGCTAGGAGGAAATTCGATGCCATGCTGTGTGAACGTCTGAAGCCCTTCGTCAACAACCTGATAGGTCCTTATCAGTGTGTCTTCAAACCCGGAAAGTCCACCATCTTGGAGAAGACCCAGGAACTTCAAATCGATACCTACCACCCTTTCATCGATTTCAAGGCCGCGTAGGACAGCGTCTATAGAGACCAATTATATAGACCAATGTCTAGTTTTGGCATCCCAGAGAAACTCGTCCGTCTGTGTAAGATGACACTGGAAAACTCATGCTGTTTCACCATGGTCGGAAAAAACCTAGCGGACGCTTTTGATGTCAAAAAAGGTTTTAGAAAAAGCGATGCGTTGTCATGCCATTTCTTCAACATCATTCTTGAAAAGATTGTGCAAAACTTTAACGTCATCACCAGAGGCACAATCTTTCAAAAGTCCGTCCAGTTACTAGGATACACGGACGACATTGACATAATTGGAAGAACATAGCGTGATGTCAGTGGAGCGTTTGTGAGCCTTGAGACGGAGGCCAGGAAGATGGGTCTAGCGGTTAACGAGGGCAAGATCAAGTTAATGCTGTCGACAAGAAAGGACTACCAACATCGACGTCTTGAAGCAAACGTCAACATAGACAGTTTTAACTTCGAGGTAGTTAAGGACTTTGTCTACCTTGGATCCGCTATCAACTCAGACAACAACACCAGCGCTGAAATCAAACGAAGAATCATTCATGCCAATCGCTGCTTCTTTGGACTTAGAAGACAATTGAGTAGTACAAAACTCTCATCATCCCGGTCCTCATGTATGGTACAGGGACATGGACCATGACAACATCTGATGAAAACGCTTTGGGCTGCTTTGAGAGAAAAATTCTTCGAGTGATTTTTGGTCCTGCCAGCGTTAATGGAGAATGGAGACGAAGATTCAACCAAGAGCTATACGAGCTGTACAGCGACAGTGACCTAGCCAGAAAAGTTAAGTTCCAACGACTTAGATGGTTGGGTCATGTTGAGCGAATGGAAAATAATGCTCCGGCTCGTAGTCTTCGAATCCAACTCGGAAGGACGTCGCAGAAGAAAGAGACTGCAACTTAGGTGGAGTACACAGGTGGCAGAGGACCTTAACCATATTGGCGTGCGAAACTGGAGACAGCTAACTAGGGACCGAACTGGCTGGAGAAGTTTGTTGGGTGAGGCCCTGGTCCGACCTGGACTGTAGCGCCACCATAAGTAAGTAAGTAAGGCTATTCATTCTGAATGATCAAAAATGTTCAAATTTTAGTCAAGTTAATCAAACAGTAATTTACCTGCTGCTTCAAACAGTGCAGATAGGTTTCCCCTCGGATCTGTGGCTGTGTCCAAAAGGAAATTACCGCCGACCTCATTGGGGTCCTGCAGCTCGTCATCCTCATCTTCTTCCTCATCGTCTCCATCATCCTCATCATCATTCCCATCGCCATCATTGCCACAACTTTCTGGATCTGATTCTGGAATATCGTCCTGAAAAAAAAAAAAACACAAAAATTCAAATTGTATTAAAAACAACACACAGAAAAGGTGCTCTACAAACAAATAAGCATTAATGAATGAAAATGATTTTTAAACGGTAAATAATACAAAAAAAAAAAAATAACTAAACTCATTAGTACAAGGAAATTAATTTTCGATTTTGTTTTGGTTCCGCAGTGGTGGGTTAACTCTAGTGGTGGACTAGCAATTATTTTGTCAATCTAATAACCTCATCACAAATGGAACAACACAGTTAAGCATAATAATCATTGTCTATAGTGTCTAAGGCCAGGCTAGAGCATGCTGCAATTGATACATATGTTTGTTTTTTTCTAGAGCAAAGCTAGCCAGCTACCTACATACATACATATATCAATTGCGTAGTTGGGATTTTCTTATTGTTTTGTTTTGTTAAATAACTTCGATTAAAGAGAGAGCGAGAGAGAGAAAATAGAAAGTAAGAGGAATATTTCATACATATAATTATTTCCACACACAAACAAAATTTTGTTATAAATAATCCTCTCATCGGTTTTAATTGTTAATTCAAAACGTTTGCGTTTGATTTTTTTTGTTTGTTGATTATTTCAAATGTTATCTTAATGTCTTTTTTTTTTTTGTAAGCTTAGGAATGGTTTTGCTAGTATGCAACGAAATCGAAACGCGAACTTACCAAGAGATCTGGCCTTAGACACAAGCATGCCAGAAGAATCTATAAATGAAAAACGAAAAAAAAAATCCAGAAAATAAAAAAACATCAAATTAATTACTTTAGCGAGGTTTTAGATGTTGTGTTTCTTACTATTTCTATGTTCGAACAACGAATTTAACCTAACTTACTTGACTATATGGTAAACCATGTAAATTGCAATTACCGTTGTTCTCTCATCTTACATAAAAAAAAAACGATGACAACGATTTCACATTTCCAATTAAGTTTTATTTTGTTTGTGTTTCTTTTTTTCGAATGAGTTCATTGTCTTTTGGCAGTGGAATGTTAGATTGTTTTAACGAAAAAAAAGAGACGAAAAGAAATACCCAAGAGCATTTATAACTCACGAAATGGCACCTTCTTTCAAGAGTTTCGACTTTTTGTTTCTTTATTCGCAACTCGAAGACGACAAACACGACGTACCAAGTTATATTATTTGGGTATGTGTTATGCACGTCAATCAACACGGCCAGTGCCAGATGAAGGTAGGTTTGGTTATGTTGAAAAAACTTTAAAACCCGAGTAACCAACTGAATTGTCATGATAAAAAGTAAAAATTATTTGAATAGATAGAAATGAAATATAATTCATTCAAACTTTGGACTTGGTTGATCTTTAATAGCTTGTAACATTTTCTTAGAACTTGAAATCAAGTAGGGGTACTTTTTTCACTAGCCCTTTTTTTGACAGATCACGTGTGAGTCGTGTCATGCTGTTAAAAAATAAAAAAAATAAATGGAGTGGCGCGACAGCTCTTGAAGAGCCAAGGCCTTGGTGGCTTACTCTCATCCACAATTCTCTAGGTGCGTGTGAAGTATTAAGGGGACCTACAATTTAACGCCGATTCCGAACAGCAAAGTTGAGAAGCACTTTTTCATGACAGATGATTCTCTTGGAAGTTTTGTCAGTTCTTCGCAAGAGGCAGTGCTCGTGAAAGATGAAATAAAAACTATGGGCACGATTAGGACTCGATCCCACGACGTTGTGCTTAGCAGCCAACACAGCTAACCACTAAGCTACGGACACTACTATGCTGTTACTTGCTTACATAAGGTGGCGGTACAGTCCGTTGTGGACTAGGGCCTTAATCAACCGTCTCCACCAGCTAGCTCGGTCCTTAGCTAGTCGTCTCCAGTTTTGCACTCCAAGTTGATTGAGGTCTCCTCTTCCACTTGAGTGCGCCACCTGAGTCGCGGTATTTCCTCGGGAATAGTGTCGAAGGCTTTCCGGGCCGGAGCATTGGTGTCCATCCGCTCTAAATGACCGAGCCATCTGAGTCTCTGGATCTTGACCCTTCTGGCTAGGTCAATGTCGTTGTACAACCCGTAAAGTTCGCTGTTGTATCTGCTTCGATATTCCCTTCAATGCACACGGGGCCAAAGATGACCCGAAGAACTTTCCTCCCGAAACAGCCTAAGGCACTTTCATCCCATTTTGTCAAGGTCCATGCTTCAGACCATACAGCAGGACTGGGATAGTGAGTGTATTGTACAGTTTTAGCTTAGTTTCTCGAGAGAGGCTTTTCCACTCAATTGCTTTCTTAGCCTAAAGAAACAGCGATTAGCTGTTCTGCCCGAGCCGTCGGTGTTGGGTGTCCTTCCTTGAAGACAGCATATACTTGGTTTTTCCCTCATTTGCCGCTTCTGTCTCAATTCTCACAAAGGCACCATTGACATCACGCTGTGTTCTTCCCATTATATCAATATCATCGGCGTACGCGAGAAGTTGAACAGATTTTTGGAAGATAGTGCCTCTGGTGTTGAGGTTGGAGTTCTGCACTATCTTCCCAACAACAATGTTAAAGAAATCGCATGACAGTGCATCGCCCTGTCTGAACCTTTCTTTGACGTCGAAAGATTCCGTAAGTACGTTGCCAACCTTGATGGAGCAGCGTGAGTTCTCCATCGTCATTTTGCACAAGCGAACGAGCTCGGTGGCCAATTGTGACCACCTCTTCGAGAGATAACACGGTCCGGAAACTTTTCCCGTAAAAGATCGATGGTTTCATTGCTTGAGTGGCACGTAGCGCCGTCTTGTTGAAAGTAAACCTTGTCCAGATCAATACCATCCAATTCCGGCCATAAAAAATCATTAATCATCTCTCGATAGCGCAATCCATTGACCGTAACTAATGCTCCAGCCTCATTTTCGAAAAGGTAAGGTCCAATGACCCCGCCGGACCATAAACCGAATCAAACAGTCACGCGTTGAAAATGGAGAGGCTTTTCAATAATAACTCTTGGGTTTTCCGAGCCCCAGATGCGACAGTTTTGCTTGTTGACGTAGCCTCCTGCGAGGTGGAAATGGGCCTTATCAGTCAAGATGATTTTTCGATGAAATTCAGGATCATTTTCATGCATTTTAAGGACCCAATCAGCAAAGACACGACGTTGTTGATGATCAGCCGGCTTGAGTTCTTGTGTTAACTGAACTTTATAAGCCTTAAGACCCAAGTCTTTATGCAAAATACGGTGAAATGACGTTTGTGGAATGCCTTATTCCAAAGAACGACGAGGAATGGACAAACCTGGGTTTTCTTCAACACTTTGGGCTACAACAGCAATATCCTCAGTTGTTCTTGAGCGACGTGCACGGGTTTTATTCTTCACATCACTAACTTGTCCCAACAGCTCGAATTTGTCCACCAATTTCTGTATTGCGGCCCGACAAGGTGCTTCACGACGACCCAAAATGTTTTAGTTTTACGAACCGTCTCTGCCAAAATTTCACCATTTTTATAGGGAATTTTAATAATTTCAATGCGTTGTTGAAGCGTGTATCGTTCAATTTTTATTAATGGTGTAGTTTCTACTTGTCAAATGTCAAAAAATGACAGCTACCGAAATAGCGGGCTATTCAAAATAACACCTTTTATTGGAAAACCCTTTATGTACATAATGTACTTTCTGTGTGTTTATTAATACATTTTTTTAGGGTCAAGTATATTAGACTTCGTATCTTCAAGACTTTCTATTCCATATCAATTTAACGCGCAATAAACAAAACAAAAATGTTTGAACATCCAAATGAAGATTTCTGATTAGATGTTTGCCCAGTCGAAGCTTACAAGCAGAAAGTGATAATTGTATAGTATGTACTAGATACACTGAAACAGTCATTCCGGTTAACTGTGCAAAAAAAAAATGTGTAATAATAAGAAAAACAAAGCGCAAACAAAACACAGTGGATTCACGATAACTTTGGAATTCATAGTATTCATACGTTAACAATGAGGTTAGGTAAAAGTTGTACCTATAACTTTGTTTTTGACACAAACTGTTTTGATGACAGATAATCATGATCACGAATAGAATCAAATGATTTCTACCAACTGGTTATGAATTCATTGATGCATAAAATTAAGTCAAGAAGGCGATCACGAGATCCATTGTCAAAATGTAAAAGAGATTATTATAATACAATTTTTTGTTTTGAAAGTGAAATGGAAGGCTATGCTATATGGTTGAAGAACCATTTGTTTCTCTGAAATAGACCGGATGAATTGTTTGTTGAAATAATAAGTCCGTTCGTGTACCCTCTAAAAACAGTCAAATTTTACGAAAAATTACAAAATTTAACCATATCCTGTTCGCGTACTCAAAAAATGTGTAGTTTTTCGTAAAAGAGAGCGATGACGAGAGAGTAAAATATTTCAACAACCTACGAATTTTGGCCCAAGAAATTTCTTTGGGCTGATTTGTGAAAAGTTTCAAATTTGATTGAAAATAGCGAATAAATAAATAAATTCAAATTCAAAGCCTCAATTTTTCATACAAAAAAACTTGACAATTGAAATGTGGGCAAAATTTGTTGTTTTCCCGTTCGATTAGGCCCTCCGCACACGAAGCAACTATTTCGCAATTAAGTTCCTCAAGCAACTGAGCAATTGTTTTACAACTAGTTTGCGATCGATTTGTGACTGCTATCCGCACACGAGTACGACCGAATTGTGACCAGTTGATAGATGTTCGAAGGGTAGACACGTGCATTCAAGTGGACACAAGCGTCCACTAAAACCTCTGTCTATCACCTCTTACTCTCCACCTCCCCGTGGTGAACATCGGGTGCCCAGTACCTTCAACCGAAGATTGGGTTCAATGGATGGAATCAACGGTGGCGTCTACAGTTTAGGATGAACTACTTAGTGAACACCTTATAGGGCTACTAGGACAGCAGCCAACGCCTATAAGGAGCGGTTTGGCCGTCTCTTCGTTTTAGAGTTAAACTAAAGACCTGGCCCTTAAGGTTGGGGGTTGTGTGTCGGAATGACTGCCCGGCCATATAAAGAAACTATAGTTTCGAACCACCAACAAGACTCGGATACCGAAGGAATTAATGATGACGACATACGCAAACGATTTAAGGACAAAGAATTTCGGTTTTGCACTCGGAATGTTAGGTCCCTTAACAGACCACGTGCAGCCGAACATCTAGCGGAAGCCCTTGACTGCTATAAAGCAGATATAACTGCCATTCAAGAAATGCAATGGGATGGTCCGGGCCTACGTAAAATGAACTGCGATATTTACTACGGCGACTGCTACCGGGAGCAAAATCAGCGTCTATTTGGATGTGGATTTGTAGTTGGGACTCGACTCAGCAGGAAGGTCTTGAGTTTCAACTCAGTGAATGAGCGCATCATGACAATCCGTATCAAGGCTAAATTAACCAACATCAGCCTCATCTGCGCCCACGCCCCCACTGAAGAAAAGGATGATGCCTCGACTTCGAGCTCCTCGACAAGACCTATGAGCAATGCCGTAGCTATAACATTAAAATCGTCCTTATGGATTTTAATGCTAAGCTGGGTAGAGAAGAAGTCTTTGTTGGAATAATCAGACTCCAGGACATCACGTCCGATAACGGATTTAGGCTAATCGACTTCGCTGCGGGGCGAGATGTAATGGTAGCAAGTACGCGTTTCCCACATCTCGATATCCACAAGGGAACATGGAAATCTCCTGATCAATCAACCGTCAAC
>CAKKXW010000003.1:78629944-78648874 GCA_920937365.1 Sphaerophoria rueppellii
CAAAGCGGACAAGAAGTTAGCGACACTTCCGGAGTTCGTGTCGAGAGAACCTAGCTGGCTACTACAGTTGCAGCAGGCGTATCGGATCCTCGACCCACCTAAACAACTTCTATCACAAAAGGCACGAGTGTGGACGGAACGCGAGGAATATTAGTTAATTTAATCACACTCAATTGTTCAATCTCGAATTTAGTCTAATAATGAATGCCGATTTGAATATAGTTGAAGCAAAGAGTTGTTTCAAACATGCACAGGGTTTCGACAAGGAGATGCGCTGTCATGTGACATCTTCAACATAGTCCTGGAGCAGATAGAGCGCAAGGCAGGTGTGAGCACGGAAAACACTATCTTCAACAAATCCACCCAGCTCCTAGGCTATGCGGACGACGTTGACATCATCGGTCGATCCAAGAGAGCTGTGCTTGAGGCCTTCACAGCGATTGAAGAACAGGCGAAACTCGTTGGTCTTGAAGTGAATGAGGACAAAACAAAGTACATGCTATCAACAAACAAAGCAACATCTGTCCACCGCCTAGGACAAAACGTCACAGATGGTAGCAGCAATTTCGAGGTAGTTAAGGAGTACCTTTGAACAATCACCAATCCCACAAATGACACCTTAGTGGAGATCCGAGGAAGAATTACCCTAGCAAACCGCTGCTGCTTCGGGTTGGCCAAACAACTGGGATCAAAACTCTTCACTCGAAACACAAAGTGTCTGCTATTCAAAACTTTAATTTTACCAGTCCTACTTAACGGCGCCAAGTGCTGGACGATAAGTAAAAAAGGGGAATTGATGCTGGGCACTTTCGAGAGAAAAATTCCTTGACGGATTTTCGGTCCCGTATGCGACAATGACGAGAAGAAGGTTCAACCGAGAACTGTATGATCTGTACCAAGATGTGGATGTAGTCCAGAAGGCCAAGAAAAGACGACTACATTGGCTCGGCCACATAAAGCGAATGGACGACAACGTTTACGGTACAAAGACCAAGTGACTGCGAATGCCAGAGCACTTGGTTTCGGCGACTGGAGAGTGCATGCGAGGGACCGATCACGATGGAAGGCTGCAGTGTCTCAGGCTGAGATCCTTCATGGATTGTGAGCCGGATAAGTAAGTAAGTTAGTGAAGCAAAGACAAGTATAGCAATATATAACATGTTATATTTTATTTGGTTGAAGTCTGGTTGAAATTGAGCTAGACTCGACTTTGCTGGGTAACAGGCCACAGTGAGCAGATGAGTTAGCTAGGAAAGGTACAACGCTGGATCAGTCCACTATGCACCGTCCTAAATGACAAAAAGTTTTCTATAAGTATTAAAGAATTGTTCCAACTCATCGAACTGGTGATGGCTATCATCTCTAAATCGTATAAACGTCCAAAGCAGTATAATTCACACTTCTGGTTTGGAGAACATAGTAATTTTACCATCATTGTGCGTGTGCAATTCAAGTAGCTTCAACACCTAGGTAAATTCTCATTTTAGTGCTTTTTCAAAAAACAAAATTCCTAAAAAATAGCCAGTGGCATTCTTCTCCTAAAGGTATTCAGCCATAATGCACGCTACTTAAGGAATGCTCATGAGTATACCTTCGAACCCAACTTCGGTCTAGCTACAAATTGCAGGAAATCATTTTTTTAGCTTCAAGATGCGAACGTGGAACTGTGTTTACAAACCTATCTCCAGTCATTGCATTATTGAGGAATTCAAGATCAATATACACAGACACCTACTGTCAAATCCTATCCTTCTTTTCTAATCTTGACATGAATTAGGGTATCAAAAACGTGCTTAATATAAATAAGTGGAAAATTGGAATAACTGGCAATTAGTTACCGAAAACATAAATTTATCAGAAGGATGAATGTGAAACGTAAAGCTCACTAACAGGAGGATTTAACTGGCAGCTAATTTAAGTGCTGGTTAACTAATCAGAACTTTACTTGTTTATTGTGAAACAGACGCTTAATAAATAAACTAACGACTGCTAGGCCTTGCCTGTCAAAAAACAGAGAACTGCATATCATTGAACCGCAGAAATACAATGTTCCTACACAACCTTGAAGACAAGGTAGAGGAAACTAGGGTATACACATTTTTGTCCATATCTCATGAACCCCTTGATCTGCACCACTATCTCATTTTCCTCAAAATTTGGTACCAAACTCCACTGGTACAAAGGAAGTGAGTCCTCAAGGTATTAGATTTTAATATATGTATAAAGCATCTCCAGAGACGAACTGTATAGCGGGGAAATAGAAATACACGCTGCTCCATTAAGGTTGGCAACGAGCTTACGGAATCTTTCGACGTCAAAAAAGGATTCAGACAAGGCGATGCACTGTCATGCGATTTCTTTAACATCGTTTTTTAAATAGATAGATAGTGCAGAACTCCACCGTCAACACCAGAGGCACTATGTTCCAAAAATCTGTTCAACTTCTCGCGTTCGCCGATGATATTGATATAATGGGAAGAACACATCGTGATGTCAATGGCCACAAAAATGGGTTTAGGGAAAAACGAAGTATATGCTGTCTGCGAGGAAGGACACCCAACACCGACGGCTCGGACAGAACGTCACAATAGACGCATACAACTTCGAGGAAGTAGAGGAGTTTGTCTACTTAGGCTCCGCTATAGACACGAGATCAGGCGAAGAATAAATCTTGCTAATCGCTGTTTCCTTGGACTAAGAAGCAACTGAGTAGGAAAGAGATCTCTCGATAAACTAAGGTTAAACTATACAACACCCTCATCATCCCAGTCCTGCTGTACGGTGCAGACGTATGGACCTTGACAAAATCGGCTGAATATGCTAGAGGAAATTTTGTCTGGTGATCTTTGGCACCGTGTGCATTGATGGGGAATGGAGAAGAAAATACACAAGCGAACTTAACTGGTTGTACAACGATATGGACCTAGCCAGAAGAGTCAAGGTCCAGAGACACAGATGGCTCGGTCATTTAGAGCGGATGGACACCAATGCTCCGTTCCGGAAAGCCTTCGACACTATATCCGAGTGACGTAGGAGGAGAGCAAGACCGCGACTCAGGTGGCGTACTCAAGTGGAAGAGGACCTCAATCAATTTGGAGTGCCAAACTGGAGACAGCTAGCAAGGGACCGAGCTGGCTGGCGGAGGCTGTTGATTGTGGCCCAAGTCCACAACGGACTGCAGCGCCACTTTAAGTAAGTAAGTATTTGTATAAAGAAGATGATTATAGCAACAAAACTTAAACGAACGCCTCTATTCCTTATAATAAGGCCGGACAGTTTTTCGGTCATAGATTTTTCTCAACGGAAGCGATGATAGGGCTAGTTTGTAACACTCAATTGATCTTCCTACAATCAAGCAATCGAGTTATTTTAATTTAATTAAACTAATTAACAAAATCAAAATCTCCTCGACTAGGTAATCATTATCCACAGAAATGGCAACTCTCACTACCACCATTACCTACTCGACAAAATAAGTCCAATTTGTCGAAAGACTGCGCAGTTTATGTTTTAAAGTGCTAAAATTGATAATTTTAATCCCAGACTACATTTGAACTATTTTCTTTTCCGCTAGCTTTGATCTTCAAAGAAGGAATTTTCGAAAAAAAAAAATACCCAATGATAACCAAAACAAAAAAAAAATGTAATGCAATGACTCAGAAGATGAGTAGCAAGACACTCAACCTTCTGGAAATGCCAACATATTTTCAATGGAAATAAATAAAGCTGAAAACGAATATGTATGTATGCGAACAAAAACAAAATTCTCACCTCTGAGACGGACTCCTCATCGGATTCAGACAAATCGGTGACTCTTGGCGGGGGAAAGACTTCCGTATCGGTATCCGAATTATCGCTGGTAATAATATTTTGCAGAGCAGTCGATATTGCATTCACAATACCCACCGACGAAGACGATAACGAGGAATTCGATGAAATGGAAGATGATGCTGAACATGATGAATTCTGTGGCGGTTGAACTGCGGATTGTTGTTGCTTTTGACTGACTACAACATTTGTAGTCAAACTTGCCACCGAAGTTGCTGTTACAGAAGTTGCAGCTGGAACTGATACTGATACTGGTTGAGATGATGCTGATGATGATGAGGCATTGCAATCACCTCCAGATTTTGATGATGGAGCTGTTGAATTCTCAGCATCGTCGCCATCGACACCACCAACACCAATACTCACGCATCCTCCACAAATGTCTGTGGACGTTTGTTGGTGTTGTTGTTGCTTGGAAAGAGTTGGTGGTGGTGGCGGAGGTTGCTGCTGCTGCTGTTGGTGCAATTGATGTTGTTGTTGGTCAGGCTGGTGTGCTAATGATTTCTGCTGTCGGTTGATGGCCGACGATGACTTCTTACCAGTCGTCGTCGTCGTCGTTACCAAATTATTGTTGTTGGTTTTCGTTGAATAAAGAATGGACATTGGCATCGAGCCGGAAGCCGTGGCCATAGAAGAAGCAGGTGACGTTGCATTTGCATGTGCAATTGCAGCTACAGATGAAGTGGGTACAACGGGTACAGTAGTTGCAGATGTAGTTGCTGTCGCGCTAGGATCATTTCCAGCTGCAGCAACGGCAGCCATTATGGTCAGGGCAGAAGCAGCAGACGCAGATGAAGACGAGGATGAAAATGAAGACGAAGGCGATGTAATGGCCATCGTTGTCGCCAATTTGAAGCTGGAGTTGGACACATTTTTGCTACCATTTGCACCACCACTTTTATTTATATTACTACCCCCACCACCGACCATACTTACACCATTACCGTTACCACTAACACTACCAATAACAACACCACTACCACTGCCAGTGTTTGTATTGGACAATGGCAGTGTAGTTGTATTGCAGGTTGTAGTTGCCGTAGCGGTAATTTGATTTTTCAAATTATTATTTTTGTTGAAGTTTTTATTGTTTTGCTGATTATTGTTGTTGCTATTGTTACTATTAATTGCAGTTGCATTGGCAGTCGAGGTCGCGGTCGCGGTTGATGTCGAAGCTACCGACGTTGAATTTTTGCAAGATTTCTTCGTCATTCTGTCGATGGTGTTGTTGTTCTTCTTTTTCAATAATAACGACGACGACGATGACGAAGTTAGTTGCGATTGTAGTTTTTTGTTTGACTTTGTCGTCACCGTTGTTGGTGGCGCAGCAGTTAATTGTGTTTTTGCTTTTGTTGTTGTTGCAGTTGCGGCTGATGCTGCTGCTGATGTTGATGATGGTGTTATTGCTGGTGAAGTGTCGCCAATGGATGTGTTAGTTATTGTTGAATTACTACCACCACTACACGCATTTAAATCGGTTTTTTTATCAGATTCATTATTCATTTTCTCAATTCTTTCTCTTTCTATCTTTTTCTCTGCTTTTTTTTTCTTTTAAAAATAATTCTATTTCACTTTTTTCACTCTATTTTTTTTATTTGATTTTTTTTTTATGGTTTAAATTCTTTAAGTTCAAAGAAAAACAGAAAATTAGTTAACTATCAAAATGAAAAAAAGAAAATTAAAAGCCTGTAAAAAATATTTCACACGATTTTTGTAGAAGGGGTTTTACAATAAAGAAATGAACGGGAAATGCATTGTTATCCAATAATTTCGATTATCCCTTTCGTTTCTATCATAATCTTGTCGCGGAACAAAAATGATATGAAAATTTAATTAAATTCCGATGAAAAATCGTTTTTCCTTTTTCCAATCTTCTCTCATTCTTTTTTTTTTTTTAATTCCCTTTAAAACTTTTTTATTTCTAATGAACTCTAGCTCGTCAACGAAGAAAAATGACGACGAGGAGGAGCACTTCTTTTTTTATTTTATTCTTTGGCTTTTTACAACACACATTCACACAAACTTATAATAGACAGCTTACGAGAGAAGAATATGATAGAAGAAAAAATGGTAAAGGAAAAATTTCAATTTTTCAAATTGAATTTTTCGATATTTGCCGATGGATAATCGAATTGAAAATACGATCAACGAGTTTAGAAAGATTTAGTGAAGAGTTTTTTGATATTTTATTTTAATTACCGATGAAATTAAACCGTATTATTTATTAAAGTTTTTATTACAGCGACTTCGTGTCCGTCATTTTTTACTCGAGTCAGGTTCGCCATCATGTATTTTTCCCGGATGCATATTGAATTTGAGTGCAGTAGCGCTCTGCGGTTGATAGATGAACTAAGAGTGCTAGAAAATTCTGATTGTTTTCTTGTGGTTTACTACCTGGGGATAAATAGATGTACTGAAGTCACAGGGTGATCTTAAAGTAATTTTTTGGAAAAAATTAAAATTTTGATTCGAAGAGTGAACGAATTTCTTCAGTTTTTTTTTGTAAGCATAAAATACAGTCTGCTGGGAAAATTATTCAATTATCCTAAAATAAATACTCTTGCCCTTCCCCATGTCTTCAATGCAAAAGTTGCTCATTCGAATCATAAATTTAATGTGGCTTTTCTTACAACCAAGAAGAATAGGTCTGTTTGGGAACATTTTGTAGCAGTTTGTTTGAAATCTGTCAAATTCGGAAAAGAGAAAAAATTCTCTCCGCAAGAGAAAAATTTGCTACGTGTTTGTGTACAAACACGTTGAAGTAATTTGTTGCAGTTTGTTTTTATTTTTTTTTTTTCAAACGATTGACAATAGTGTACACTGTACGTTACTTATATTTTAAATTTCTACATATAATATATGTATATCGAAAAATAATGAATTTTTGATTTTGGTGATGGAGTTGATGAAATTAATTCTTCGCTCAGCGGAGAATAATACTGTGATGCAGATTTAGAGCGAAACTGCTTAACTTCCTGACGATGGCGATGAAGAATTGACGAGCTCTTCAATTTCATTATGGAAACAGGATAAAAAAACAAAATAGGTGAAACTGTGTAGAAAACTTCTTTCTCAGAACACCGGTTTGGAAATAAAAATACACATTCCAATTATATAAAATATTTTTCGATTAGCTTTGAAAAATCACTTCGGCGAAGTATACTTATCTCCCCTCGGGATAAAAGAATTATTGGAATGAACAAGGAAGCACTTAATACTTTTTCTTTGGTTTGTTAATCAAGTCCTTACAAAATAAATTATTTATAACATAAATGAAATCTTAATTGCTGAGCACAAAGCATGTTTTTTCCGAATTTTGGCGAACAGTTTCAATTCAATTTCAAATTCGAAGAGCAACGAGCAAGATACATTTAAAAACAAAATGGAACAAGAAATTTTCGTTGCAAAAAGTTGAACATTTTTCTCTGGAGGGGAAATGTTTTGCTCTCTCGATTTCTCTTTTCTTTTCAAGTAATTCGAGTAAACAAACAGAAAATGTAAAAACGTTTTACTTTGTTGTACTTCGTTGCAGTTTGTTGCGGTAAACAAACAGACCTAATTGCTACTAAAATTCAATGTTTTTTGGTGTGTAAGAAATGTGCAAAAACAAATCAATCCCTTTTTTGAATGTCTGTGTTGTCTGGTCAGCTGTTAAATGTGGCTTACATTAAGAAAGTACTAAAAGTTTGAATGTGTGAGTAAAATATTTGACTGTATGCCAACTTGCTAGCCAGAACTTGCTCGTGTGGCCGCCGGGTTTAATATATGTTTATGAACATTTATGTTTAAGTTTTTCTTTTTTGTGAAATGAGTAATCTACTGCGAAAAATGTTGATTTACTGCATTTTTTCAACGGTTTCACTGCGAAATCCTATATTTGAAGTGGCAACGCTGCTTGTCACTGCGCTGTCAAAATATGAAAACATTCTCTGAGTGGTCAGTTTAGTTTTTCTCTCTTTTACTACGTTTACAAGTACAAGCAGAATCGAGAGCTCGAGTTGGATTAGGGTCGAGTTTTCGACCCAGGTGTTTCGTCATTTGAGTTGAATTGTCTATTTGGAGTTTAGTTGAAAAGACGTTGAGATGATAACTTCTGCTGGCGTCTCTCGAGTCATCAGAGTAGGTATTATAGGTATTATTTTTTTCACCCGTGTTTTTGTTTTTTACTTAGAAAATGAACAAGATGGACGAAACAAGAGTAAAAAAAATTCCTAGCTTGTATTTAAATCATTTGCACTCATACAATAGTCAGACAGTTTGTCAATGCCATACCAACTCCTCAACTTAGGGTTTTCAGCACGAATTTCGACTCGACTCCGTTCCTGAAGCTGAGCAGGGCTGTCAGGTTTCAAAAAAACCGAATCGCCAAAAATAAAATTTAAATCGCCAAAAACCGCCAAAAATCTCGAAATCAAGCAGCCGGTTATAGATCCGTTCGCGTACTTTCTGGGCTAAAATTTGTTAAAAGAGACATTTTAAAGAGTGAGGAAGGAGAAGGAGAAGTTATTTTGTATGAAAAACTGAAACTGAATTTCAATTTATTTATTTATTTGCTATTCTGAGTCAATAAAATTTGTCACTTTTCAAAAATCAGCCCAAAGAAATTGTTTGGGCTTTAATTCGTAAGTTGGGGAAATATTTTATTCTCTCGTAAGCGCTCTCTTTAACAAAAAATTACAAAACTTTTGAGTACGCGAACAGGATTTGGTAAAATTTCGTAATTTTTCGTATAATTAGACTTTTTTTTGGTTGGGTACGCGAACAGACCTAATATGTATGTATATCTCATCCTCAATCATTGAATAAGAAGTACAGGAAGCGGTGTTAGGTACATGTACAGTACAGTGTTGAAACGAGGCAATAGGGAGGGAATGGGTAGGAGAGGGACGGGCGAGGAAGGAACCATCAGGAGAGGTGCTTGGTCGGAATCGGGGAAGGGAAGGAATGTCCGCTACGGTAGCTGCGGCATGCTTGCGTTGCTCAGCTATTCTCGTCGGATGGGGGGGGTTCTTGCCACCGTAGCTGGACCTCACCTCTTTCCAAAAACATAAATCATGCCTTCGAACGCTAGAATTCAATAAAAAAGTACACCACCACCACTTGTTCGCTTCCCTCGGACACCGTTCATGACGTCACGGTTTGGCCTGTTCCCTCCCAGCCTGGAATCCATTCGGCCGGAATCTCGGATTCCCCAAATCTGTAATCAAGTCAGTAGTGGACTCACATACTACCCCTTCGAAAACCCGCTTACCTTACCGCACCTCCTTCAAATTGACTCACCACTTCATGCTGACAAAGATCTCAGACATGAACGAAGAATGAAAAGATTCGAAGCTGAACAGAAATTTTAGGATTAATTTATAATCCCAGAGAACGAAATAGTTAACTTAACGCAATGAAATGATACTAACAAAAATACAAATTTAACTATCTTTAATCTCTAACTCCACCTAAGAGTCGGTTCGCAAAAATGGGGGGCTTTGCTATTGCCCAATCCAGGGCTTGACTTACGATCTCCAGTTCCTACCTACACAGAGCTCTTATGAGGGTGTATACGAGGGGAGAAGCAAAATCTTGCGTCACGCGCGCGCTGTCGTCGACGTCGTCGTCGTCGCCATCGCGCTGCTTAGGCACTCGTCGCCTACACGGTTGAAACCTACCCCACGTTAGCTAACCCTCCCTGTGGCAAGCCTAAATAAGATTTTAAAATGGAACAAAAAAGGAATTCTGAACAGAGTTTTTAAACCAAAAACGACAGAGAGAATGATAAACAAAATGAACAAAAAGGTTATAACAAAAAAAGGATAATAAATGAATGTTAAATAAATAGGTAATTGAAGCAAATAATTAAATAAGATAATAAATAAATAATATTAAAAATATAGGGAAGAGTGATTAACAATAATTATATAATTAAGTAGCCAAGGTAATGGAGATGACCAAGCAAAAACGCCGTTCTCTCATGCGTGCTCAGGTGCCTCTTGCCTGCCGGTGGTCTGTTCAAGGACAGGGCTTCGATACCGGATGATGAGACGGCCACTTTGCTTATGCAATTCTTTTATTTTTTTTCGGCTTCCGTACAAAGAAACTTCTTATCGGCGGAAGCAAAAATCCCAATGGAGAACTATTCCAGTATTAGTGTATAATTTAGTTTTTTTTTTTCTTTCTCAAATAAATACATGGGCATGAAAAACATACTCATCTTTCATATTTTCTCCGCAGCCACAACAGTGTACGTGAGTGAATTTTTTGTTCAAGTTGTTCATAGAATGTGCTTTTAAAAACGATCAAAATGGGCTTAATAAACATGATGAATTACGGATGAAAAATGAAGAAAATGTACTGGAAAATAAAAAAATTAAACATTAAAAACCGTGCATGTGCACCTTTAGTGTTAAAACACCATGCGTCCTAAAAACAGAATTGAGATTTAAGAAAAAAGTTGAAGCAAAATCGATGAAATCTTGATTCTGAATAGCTCCGAAATTCTCGCCTAGAAAAAGGCTTGAATACACATAGAACACGGTGGAAATGCACTGGAGCGAAAAAAGAGCGACATCGAAAAGCAAAGTGTGAAATCAGCGCCATAGAGTGACCCAGAGCGCACACCGAACAGACCTACTGATTGCTTTAACTGGCACTTTGCATACCATCGGTACTGTTGTACTAATATGGAGAGTCAATTCTGAACCACGGATCAACGCACAAATTCGCTTCACCTCCATTGTCCTTTAAAACAATTAATCGTATTAAGGAAGAGGTGAAGAAATATTTGTTTTTATGAGATTATTGTTTTTCATTCCCCATCCGTGGTTCAAAGTTAGTCGTTCCTTATTGGTTTTAATTTGATCCCTGATCCCTACAATTTCTGCTGATCTTCAAAATCAAATACAATCTCATATAAGAGCAGATTGGAACTAAATCTCCTATGCTTTCCACGTATGGGTATTCATTTACGAACTTACTGCAAACCAAGTTCAGCAAGGTTCAATAGTCAAAACTGTTCAATCACAAAACCGTTCAAGGTTAACGAAATCATACGATTTTCTAATCGTGTTCGTAGCTAATACAGTTATAGTAAAAACTGATCGTCTATTAGTTTTCTTGATTACTTTCAGTTATTTAGTGTCTCTCTTTATGTTTTTAACAAAATGTTGTCTTCAAAATTTATATTTTTGTTTTTGATAATTCTACTAATAGCACTATCTCATGGTGGAAGCAATCATAAGAAGAACAATGAAAGAAGCCATTCTAAGTCTCAAGAACCCCAAGTCGAAAACATTAAGAAGCCATTTCGAATGGAAAAACTTAATGTCGCATGGATTAGAGCTCAAGAAGTATGTTTTATCTTTTGCTGATGAATAATAATGCATCTTAATTCATTTGAAATTATTTTGATTTAGACTTTGAATGGTTCAAGTCTTAAGTCGTTCTATGCTGAGTTGAAGAAACATGATGGACAGTTATTTGAGATGAAACATAATGTTCAAAGGAAAGGAGGGAAAAAAGAAGAATACAAAAAGTATAAGCAAATGTATGAGCTTGCCACGTTAATGGAAAAATACGACTTACTAGACTACATGGACAGTTCAAACCAACAGTTTTCTGAAGAAACAGTTCAGGAATCCGAGGTGTGTATTGGTTAATTAATTTTGTGTGCGAACATGTGACACATTGTGGGTATTATTTTTAGTAAACTCTACGATTTTGCAATTTCCTTTTGATACAACATTAATTCATAACTTTCAAAGTGAAGAGAATCCTTTGAGCATTTTGCAAAAGAAACTTATCTCTAAACATAAGGATTACATTCTTTAGAAAAAATACTATTCTTCCCCTGTTTTTGATTAACCTTATGAAAACCTTTATCCTGCCTTATCCTTATCTAACCAACGGTTCTACATTTTCAATTAATTTTTAATATTGTGGAGTCAATGTTCAGGACTTAGCTATCCATTTCATCTAGTTAGTAGAAGTTCATCTTCACAAATCTCATAAAAGGCTGGAAAGCTTGTTAGTTTGGTTGAGAGCTCTAGTCTCAGAAATAGAAAACTCGATAACGGCTATAGGCTTATCTCTACGTTAAGACCAATAATAGAAGTGAAGAAGCTTCTTTGAAGGCAGCATTATACGACTACCCTGAGGCCACTCGTGCAAGTTCTGGCTTGCCAGTAGCCTATATTTATTAGGTCCGTTCGCGTATTTTCTGCACTAAAATTCGTAACACGAGACATTTTAAGGAGTGGGGGTAAAATTCTCTCACAGAAAAACAAAACTGCGAAAAAGTAAGCGAACGGGAAAACAACAAATTTTGCCCACATTTTAACTGTCAAGTTTTTTTGTATGGATATTTGAGACTTTGAATTTTAATTTATTTATTTATTTGCTATTTTCTATCAAATTTGACACTTTTCACAAATCAGCCCAAAAAATTTCTTGGGCTGAAATTCGTAGGTTGGGGAAATATTTTACCCTCTCGTCAGCGCTCTCTTTTACGAAAAACTAAAAAAATTTTGAGTACGCGAACAGGATTTGGTTAAATTTCGTAATTTTTCGTAAAATGGACTGTTTTAGGAGGGTACGCGAACGGACCTATTATTTGTCTCTCAATCTGTGTACTTGGTGTGACGTGGGTGGCAAACCGCTTACTAGTCAACTAGAACGATTTTTCAAAAGTTAAACTACTTGTAACATCCAATTTTGAATTTCGAAGATGTCGCCAACAAAAAGAGAAATTACAACTCTCGCTTCAACTAATATTTTACTTTAATTTTACTCATTTTGACAGATTTTTAAAAGTAAAGGCCGTCAAATGATTGGATTTATATGTCAAGTAAAAACGAAGCAATGCGCAGGATCAGCTATGTAAGGCACTTGAAATTTAGGCAAAATGCACGTATCTGTTTGGTTAGGTGTCAAAAAAAAATCTTTCCATTTTAGTTAGTTTCATTGGAAAGTAGACTGGAAAATAAGGCAAAAATATTTGCCTTAAAATCAAGTAACAGCTGTGTGTTTACTGTCATTTTCTTGTGACATAAAAAAATTCACATCGCATGTGAATTTTATTCGGTAAATAACAAACAGAACAGAGTGGCGCGACAGCTCTTGAAGAGCCAAGGCCTAAGTGGCTTACTCTCATCAACAATTCTCTAGGTGCGTGTGAAGAATTGAGGGGACCTACAATTTTACGCCGATTCCGAACGGCAAAGTTGAGAAGCACTTTTTCATGACAGATGATACTCTTGGAAGTTTTGTTAGTTCTTCACAAGAGGCAGTTTCCGTGAAAGATGAAATAAAAACTTTGGGCCCGAGGAGGATTCGAACCCACGACGTTCTGCTTAGCAGCCAACGCACCTAACCACTAAGCTACGGACACCACATTCGGTAAATACGGTTTGATTTTAATTAATTGAAAATTTTATAAACTTACTTACTTACTTATGGTAGCGCTACAGTCTAGGTCGGACCAGGGCCTCACCCAACAAACTTCTCCAGCCAGCTCGGTCCCTGGCTAATTGTCTCCAATTTCGCACGGCAAGTTGGTTCAGGTCATCTACAACCTGTGTGCTCCACCGGAGTCGCGGTCTTCTTCTTCTGCGACGTCCTTCCGGGTTGGATTCGAAGACTACGAGCCGGAGCATTATTTTCCATTCGCTCAACATGACCCAACCATCTAAGTCGTTGGACCTTAACTTTTCTGGCTAAGTCAGTGTCGCTGTATAGCTCGTACAGTTCTTGGTTGAATCTTCGTCTCCATTCTCCATTAACGCAGACAGGACCAAAAATCACTCGAAGAATTTTTCTTTCAAATCAGCCCAAAGCGTTTTCATCAGATGTTGTCATAGTCCATGTCTCTGCATCATACATGAGGACCGGGATGATGAGGGTTTTGTAGTGTCATTCTAGTTGCACGGGAGAGGACTTTACTACTCAATTGCCTTCTAAGTCCAAAGAAGCAGCGATTGGCAAGAGTGATTCTTCGTTTGATTTCAGCGCTGGTGTTGTTGCCTGAGTTGATAGCGGATTCCAGGTAGACAAAGTCCTTAACTACCTCGAAGTTAAATCTGTCTATGTTGACGTTTGCTCCAAGACGTCGATGTTGGTAGTCCTTTCTTGTCGACAACATTAACTTGGTCTTGCCCTCGTTAACTGCTAGACCCATCTTCCTGGCCTACGTCTCAAGGCACACAAACGCTCCACTATTGTCGAGCATGTTCGTCCATGTGAACCCCCCTATTGGTTTTGGTCATTGAATAAGAAGTACAGGAAGCGGTGATAGCTACATGTACAGTGTACGTGAGTGAAGCAACAAAAATGTCTGATGATGTCCATTTTTACGGTATGTGCTGTCAATTTTTGGGGTATGTGCTGTCAAACTTTGACTGTGTTGTCAGTCGAGTTCAGGGGTGTATTATTTCTGTTCGTGATGGTAAGGCGCTGCAATTCGTTGAGTTCCCATAGTTTGCACGGTTGTTTTGAAAAAACGTGTTTCGAAACGTTTTTATTTGTTGGTATACAACCAACAACAACAATAGGCGTAATAAACGTGATGAATTACGAATGGAAAATCAAGAAAATGTACTGTAAAATAAAAAAATTAAACATTAAAAAACGTGCAGTGCACCTTTAGTGTTGAAACACCATGCTTCCTAAAAAAAGAATTGAGATTGAAAAAAAAAAGTTGAAGCAAAATCGATGAAACCTTGGTTCAATCAAATTTCGCTTGCTGGCCCTGAGATTAACCATTCAACTCCAGACCAGCCCTGTTGTAATACGTTTGTGTTTGTGAAACTCATACTACTTAGAAATATGCTTCAATTCTTTTTCGTAAGACCCCTTCCTGTACAGTGATCACTTTATAACAAGATTGGAAACCTACCTACGTTTTACCCTCCAAATACCGCAAACGTTTTTTTTTTATACACACATACTCTTGCAGCAAACTTGCTTTATTATGTAGGCAATTGTATCATTATTACAATAAAACGCATACTCTCACAGCTAACCTGCTCCATTTAGTTTGTATTACACGCATAGTCCCCTATTACACGTTGACTCACGACTCACGTCTCACTTTTGAATTTCCTTATAAATTTTTATTCACTGAGGCAAGCGCTATTACACGTTGACTCGTGCCCCATGTCTCAAACTTGACAATTATTGTTTGTTTTGTTTTGAATGCTCCTTCTCGTTGGCTTGAATTTGAATTTGTCTGAAACTCCTCTCTGGTTTTCAAACAAATCCGATGTGTTTATCCTAGCAACAAGAAAATCGAATGAAAAAGAACAGCATAAAACGAATATGAGAAAAATGAAACGTCAAAGTGAGTCTACTAAAAATTTGCCCGAGACTCACCGGAAATTTTTTTTTGCATCTCATTTTCTCACATCTGCTTTCTTTTTCGCACTCATGTGAGCCGTGAGCCGTGAGGCATCGTGTAATAGCAGACATACTCTTACAGCTAACCTGCTCCCGTAGCTTGTAGGCAAATGTCATTTTGACAGCAAGCTTTCCCATCTTGTTATAACTGATCAGTGTTCCTGAACTTCTTATTCATTGGTTTTGGTAGTCAACTAGAAAGGATGAGTTCAAAATAAACTTCCTAATATGCTGTTTCCACTGAACGATAATCTGAGATTAACTCAAATCTACTCTTCAAAATCACTTGATTTGCCATACAAAAGTTAATCATCTCGATTCGAGATTTCAAATTAATCTACTTTATTTGAACTGTGCTGAAGTGAATCCCACTTTCCCATTTCCAACGAAAAGGTGGATGAAAGAGAGAAAAAAAATGTTTCTTGTAAGCCTTAACCTTTCTATATATATTTTTAGTAGAAGATATACAAAGGGCTGAACAAAAAGAAAATAAAAAAAATAAAATAACTGTAGGTAAGCAATTCACACATTTTTGTTGCCGTGAAAACTTTTGGCTAAGCAAAGTGTTTGTTCCATCTGTTCAAGAAAATGAATTTGCAACCGGCAAATGGAAAAACACATTTAAATTAAATACAAATGTGGAATTGAGCTTTTTAATGTCATAAAAAAAAATACTTCGAGTAATTTCTGATCGATTGGTATATCGACTTTGACTTTCTATTCAAGAGAAAACATAGTTAAATCAAAAACTTATTTTTTTGTCTTCATTTAAATAATTTAGGCCGTGTGCGAATTGGGTAAGTGGTTAAAACTTAGGTCAAGTTTTAACCACTTTTTAACCCAATTCGCACACGGCCTTAAAACCAAAATTATAATCTTATTGGAGGTCATCCTTGCAATTTTGTGCTAAAAAAAAAATTCCAAATCTGACAGTTTTTGTAACCGAGATTTTGAATGTAAAAATTAATCTAACAAAATCCAGTGGAAACACTAATAGATTATTTTTTATCAAACTGGAAGATAATCTAGATTATAGTTCAGTGGAAACGTAGTATAAGATTACGCCCGGTATGAAAAGGATAAAATAATTTCAAATTATAATGTTGAAGTACGAACGACGGCACTGAGTCGCACCAACGACAATCGGTTTTCTGTCAAGTTACTGACAACTGTTGGCTGTGCCAAGTTTTGTTTTCTTGTCATCCTCATCATAAAATTCACAAAAAAATTAATAAATTCTAATCACTTTTAAATATCATACCCTATAATTTAAAGAAAGTATAAAGTATACACAGCTCAAGACTAAAGCGTGGCTAATTCAAATGTTTTTTGTTTGAAATCCACAATCGTCCATATCTCCGCAGAGGTCAGACCTCATTAATCCATCTCTCATTCCTTGCATTGAATTCCGGTGATAGGAATCATGTTTATTCCAAAAATAGTTTTTTCAATTGTAACATTACTTTTGGTTGTGCAAGCAAATAGCGACAGTAAAAAACAAAGCCGGAAGTATTCCAAAGAAGCAAATGCTCCATACATAACCACCGAAAGCTATGATCCAGAATTTAGAAATCTCCAGAGGCCATTTCGTATGTCCAAATTGAATTTAGTTTGGACCAAAGCACAACATGTAGCCCAAAGCATTCAATTCGAACCGAAGAGTAAATAATTTGCTTATTCTACTTTCATATTCCAGAGACTTACTGAGCCAAAACTTAAATCCTTGTATATGGAGTTGAAAATTCAAGACAAAGAGGAAATCCAATGGAAGCAACTCAATTCACAACACAAGGACAAGGAAGGCCTCAAGGCGGCTGAACTAAGACAAAAACTAATCGGCATTATGAGTAGCTATGATTTGTTGGACCACTTTGAGGATACCCAAGATCCAATCAAGACTAAGCCCTTCAGAGTGGGTTATTTTTGCATTCCATAACTTCAATGAATGACATGAATATTTTTCTAGAAATTCCATGACTCCGACGAATACATAAACAAAAGCATGTTCAAGGACAAAAAACTGAACAAACTATGGGAAAAGGCAGAAATTTCTGGTTTCACACCTGAAGAACTGAAATCTCTCAAGGAAGAATTCATGCACCATCAAGACAAAGTAGACGTGTACTACAGTTTATTGGAAAACGTCGGATCTTTGCCATCAAACGCCGATAAACACGAAAGTAATACACTATTTATTTTGTCTTGATCAATTTTGTACTAATTCACTTGCTTACAGACGCTATCGATGAAGAACTTGAAGCGTTCAATATCATCCCCGGAGACAATGATAACGAAATCCGAACACCTGCAATGGAAACAAATGTCTTCCACGATAATATCAACCAATTGCGTGATCGTCATCGTGGCATTAAGGACCATTATGATCGATTGGAGCGTTTGGTGTCGAAAGGACCACACAGCCAAGATTTTATTGAGCCAAAAGTTCAAGGACTCTGGCGAGTCGCAATGGCTAGTAATTTCTCCGAAAAGGAATTGGCATCCATCAAAAGCGAGTTGCATCATTTTGAGAGCAGGCTGCTCAAACTAAGAAACTTGCATGCCGAGCACGCTCTACAAAAGCAGAAATATAAGGTTTATTCTTGCAATTGGAATTGAAATAGAAAATGTGTTAATTTGTTATTTCCCTTTCTAGAACGAAAAGCATAAAGATAAAAATGATCGTTTTGAAGAAATGGAGGAACATATCAAGAAACAAACCCGAAAAGTTGAGAAAATTCAAGAGACTCTTGAGGGACAAATATTTAGGCATTCAGAGCTGTAAGACATCAGGTTACCAAAATTACAGAAACTAAAGTTGTGAACACAAATAAGTGTAGTCGAATATTTAAGTATGTAAGTTTGCCAAGTTAGAAGTTAATCGATATTAAAGTAAACATTTGAGTACGTTCAGAATTTGATTTTGTTTTCTATTTGATGTAATGAAGATGATCACAAAAAAATCAAACAGCTAATCCATTGTTTCAGTTGTGGACTCGGGCCTCAATCAACAGTCTCCGCCAGTCAGCTCAGTCCCTTGCTAGCTGTCTCCAGTTTTGCACTCCAAGTTGATTGTGGTCCTCTTCCACTTGAGTGCGCCACCTGAGTCGCGGTCTTGCTCTCCTCCTACGTCCCTCGGGAATAGTGTCGAAGGCTTTCCGGGCATTGGTGTACATCCGCTCTAAATGACCGAGCCATCTGAGTCTCTGGACCTTGACTATTCTGGCTAGGTTCATGTCGTTGTACAACCAGTTAAGTTCGCTTGTGTATCTGCTTCTCCATTCCCCATCAATGCACACGGGGCCAAAGATTACCCGAACAAATTTCCTCTAGAAACAGCCTAAGGCACATTTATCCGATTTTGTCAAGGTCCATGCGTCTGCACCATACATCAAGACTGGGATGATGAGGGTGTTGTATAGTTTTACCTTAGTTTATCGAGAGATCGCTTTCCCACTCAGTTGCTTCTTAGTCCGAGGAAACAGCGATTAGCAAGATTTATTCTTCGTCTGATCTCGGCGCTGCTGTTATTGCCCGTGTTTATAGCGGAGCCTAGGTAGACAAACTCCTCTACTACCTCGAAGTTGTATGCGTTGTATTGTGACGTTTTGTCCGAGACCTCGGTGTTGGGTGTCTTTCCTCGAAGACAGCATATATGTACTTCGTTTTTCCATAATTTACCGCTAAACCCGTTTTTGCCGCTTCTGTCTCAATTCTCACAAAGGC
>CAKKXW010000003.1:78649374-78669165 GCA_920937365.1 Sphaerophoria rueppellii
GATTGAATCTCTGCTTGGTTTGACCATTAGGGGGGTTCACATGGACCAAAATGCTCGAAAACATGGCTCGTTGGCCATCAATGCTCGATCATGTGAACACAAAGACAACACACAACATGTGTGACGGATTTCAAAGTTTTTTGATAACTTGGGTGGCTCGTCCAACCAACCAACTTGTGCGAACAGATGCTCGACAACTTCGGTGTTAATTTTCATTTCGTAAATGTCTCGGTCGCGTTCATATCATGCGGGAATAATGGAAATAATTGCAAAACAGCTACACCCTTCCGTCCCATATCTATTTCTTTATTCTCAATTTTTTTCTTTCGTTTCTCTTTCTTCCTATTCTTCTTCGAGAATTTCATTTATGATTTAATGAGTCCAATTTTGTTTCGGCATATTGCGTCTGCTTGCTATAAACATTTTAAAACAATGATGTTCGACAACATCATCATGACACCGAGCCAATGTTGTCGAGCATGTTCACTGATCACTTATACCAAGATTGGAAACCTTGCTGTCAAAATGACATTTGCCTACAAGCTAGGGGAGCACGTTAGCTGTAACAGTATGCGTGTAATACAAACTTAAAGACACAGGTTAGCTGTAAGAGTATGCGTTTTATTGTAATAATGATACAATTGCCTACATAATAAAGCAAGTTTGCTGCAAGAGTATGTGTGTATGAAAAAAAAATAACTTTTGCGGTATTTGGAGGGTAAAACGTAGGTAGGTTTCCAATCTTGTTATAAAGTGATCACTGAGCATGTTCGTCCATCTGAACCGCCATATTATAAGCCATGGATTATCATCGAGTTCGATAGCAGTCGATTTTTTCCGAAAAGAGTTCCCTCCTCTTACAAAACATGTGTTTCAAACTTAAATATTAAAGAGTATGGCTATACCCTAAGGAACAAAAATGACGACTGCAATAAAACTGCTGGAATAAATTTCCCTAACGCCAGCTGTTGCAAAACAACTGTCAAAATATTTTGTGTAGATTTTTCATATTTTCTTAAGAAAATAATCTGACCAAGTAATTGCGACGAACATATTTATCACTTTAACTTTAAATTTAAAAGTATATTTGCTTTATAAATAAAGAAAAGAACATGTTTTCAATTCATAACATTCTTTAAAAATAAAATAATGCTTTGAAGGATACGAGTATTCCATTAACAATTGCAACAAAACAATCCAGAAATGGCAACCTCTAGCATAAACAGCAATGATTCGGATGAGAGCAATAATAAGGCTCCAGAAAATTTTCATGTTTCATCATCCAATGATAACGGTGACGAAGATGGCCAAAGCCACAGCAATCATTTTCGACTAAGATGCCCGCTTTGCACGACCCTCCAAAAGAACTTCCATTGTCGTTGTTGCATTCGCAAGGGAGATTTCATACATTCCTCGCATCACAATGAAGAAAGGTTTTAAAACACTAAACAAAATGAATCTGCATATACTAACTCCTCTTTTTTTCTTTTAGTTTCGCCCAGAAGCAAAAGAAATATCTGAAAATCCAAGCTAGCCTAAAAGTCTACAGCAATCGATATGAACGCCTCATCAAGGAACAAAAGTCTTCAGAGAACATGAATTTTGAAATCAAACGCAAAAAAGAACGAATCACTCTGCTTAAACAACTCATCTCCAACAAGCGAGTACAAATCAGCAAAAAACTCGAAGAAAGGAATGAATTAAAAGCAGCCAATACCGAGAAGAACAAGCATCTTCCAAAGTACCCCATCAAGGTGAAGGAACTCGAAGATTATGTCCTCGATAGGATCGAGAAAATCAATAAACTTCGAGACAAAAACAATGAATTGCTTGAGAATCTGAAAAAGGTGTCTTGTGCTGATATCCAGAAGCTTGTCGAGTATATATTTCCCATATCAGAAGTTGTACTCAAAGACGAGAGAACTGTTGTCATGCACCAACAGCATCACCATCAAGGCAACACAACCCTTACAACGGTCGCTGAAGATTCTGATGCAAATACAACCATTGCTGCATTGGCCGATGCAAAGAACACTTCGTACATTCGCGGCAAATGGGTGTTTCATGGTAGTGGCATTAGTGAGATGCAATATCGGATTGTGGCACCATCACTGCCAGCTAATGGTGATTACTCGGCTTATCTGGATTGGCTAACTGAGAATAAGGACGATGTACCGAAGTCTGATACAAATGAGATTTCACCGAGTAGGGTGGCGGCTTTTCGGATTTCTGGAGCACTCACTTACACAACCCAGTTGACTAATTTACTGAGTTTCTATCTGAATGTTAGATTGCCCTTCAAATTGGCTTATGGGTAAGTAATTTATGCAACTATGAGCATTCCGATCCTACTGCATTTCTCATTAATGAGTATAGCTTTGTGCCATTATTCTTCCTTCACCATGGTCTCTCCGTATACATTAGGAATAATGTCGCTCATCAATTTCTTCCTCAATATGGACGCTGCTCCATCCCTTTTTTCAATTTTATGTGGTTCAAGTTCACCGTAAATAAGGACATCATTCACTATTGTTTTCTCTATCGAAGCCCAAATTTGGACAGAGCTTCTGCTTCTCGCGAACTTGACGCCCGGTCTGACTCCATCCAAAGAATTGTATTCTTGTATCCTCACACTGAAATCGTTATTACTGGCGATTTCAATGTACACAATTCTTCGTGGCTTCTCCATTCGGACCCGACAACATCCGAAGGAATGTGTGCTGAAATCTTTGCTGAGGTTAAACACCTTACTCAGGTTGTCACTGAGCCTACTCGAAGATCGGACATTCATGGCCAAGCAGAAAACACTCTTGACTTGTTTCTTACCTCTGACCCTGATAAATACACTATCAATGCATTAACACCTCTAGGCAGGTCTGACCATAGTATCTGCAAATTTCTCTTGTCAAACTAATCCAGTTAAAGAAAGAGCTCAGAAGAGAACAGTATGGCAATACGAGAAAGCCGACCGGGACGGTCTCAACAGCTTTTGCCGGATCTTTAACTGGTCACTATGCTTCCTCGATAGTGACGTGGACTCCAGCGCTGATATGATTAATAATGTAATTGTTTTGGGAATGAAAACTTTTATCTCGAATAGGGTTAAAAAGAAAAATCATAATTTGATTCTAGCTGTAAAGAGGTTATCAGGGGGAAAAAAGGTAAGTTTCCGGTGTTTTAGAGCCAATCCAACCGAGGAAAACCGGAAAAAGTTTAAACAAGACAGGAAGGCCTGCAATGCCCATATTCGACGGACCAAATTCTTACATGACCAAAAATTAAGGCAAAAAATATTTAAATACTGCTGGTGTGCCCCGTAAGAATTGTTGGTCATTTGTAAAAAAAATATGAAGAATTCTTCTTCTTCCTCGGTCCCAACGCTCGTTGACAATGACACTCCAGTTGTTAGCTCTCTCGCGAAAGCTAACCTTTTTTGCTAGGCAGTTCGCCGCCAACTCTTCGCTGCCAGAGAGTGTCATGACTCCTCCAATTCTCGAGCGTGTCAATGATTCCATGAGACAAATCTTCTTCCGCACTCGCGCTGCGGCGAGAGTCCTTAAAGATCTCACCATACATAAATCCGCTGGTCCGGATGGTATCTCCGCTGTTGTTCTGAAGATGTATTCATCCACGATGGCAAAACCCTTGCGTAAGCCTTTTCATCTATCCTATTCTTCTGGGCTCGTTCCGCGCAGTTGGGAAACAGCATATGTCCAGCCAATTCCAAAAAATGGCAAATCTTCTTCTCCCTCCCATTATCGTCCGATTCCCTCGGGAATAGTGTCAAAGGCTTTCCGGGCCGGAGCATGTATATTGTATATATATATGGTTTCCATCCGCTCTAAATGCCCGATCCGTCTGAGTCTCTGGACCTTGACCCTTCTGGCTAGGTCCGTGTCTTTGTACAACCCGTAAAGTTCTTCTTCGCCATTCCCCTTCAATGTACACGTGGCCGAAGATGACGGGAAGAACTTTCCTCTCAAAACAAAATGCTTCTGAACCTCTATACAATATACATACTCCTCTACTACCTCGAAGTTATATGCGTCTACGTTCTGTCCGAGCCGTCGGTGCCGGTGTTGGGTGTCCTTCCTCGAAAACAGGATATACTTCGGTTTTTCTCATTTACCGCCAAACCCAATTCTGCGGCTTCGGCCTCAATTCTCACAAATGCACCATTGACATCTCGCTGTGTTCTTCCTATTATATCCATATCATCGGCGTACGCTAGAAGTTGAACAGACTTTTGGAAGACGGTCTCTGGAGTTGACGGTGAAGTTTTGCTATCTTCTCAAGAACGATGTTAAAGAAATCGCATTAGAGTGCATCGCCTTGTCTGCTTGTCACGCTTGATGGCGCAGCGTGTCATTTTTCTAAAACTAGACATAGCTTTATACAGTTCGTATCTGTAGATGCTGTCAAACGCGGCCTTAGAATTGATGAAAAGGTGGTGGGTATCGCTTTGGAGTTCATAGGTCTTTTCCAGGATCTGCCGCAACGTGCAAATTTGGTCGATGGTTGATTTTCCTGGCCTGAAGCCATATGGATAAGGACCAATCAGATTGTTGACGAAAGGCTTCAGACGTTCACATTTTACGACAGAAAGGATCCTGTAAGCGATGTTAACTAGGCTGATTCCTCTGAAGTTGGCGCAATTTAGAGGATCTCCCTACATCAGGATCGAACAAAGAATGCTGAGATTCCATTCATCGGGCAGGCATTCTTCCGATTAATAAATCTTACAGATGATTTGGTGCAAGCTCCTAGCTAGATCTTCGCTTGCTGCTTTGAACAGCTTAGCAGCTAGACCATCTGCTCCAGCGGCTTTGTTGGATTTCAGCCGTGATTTTGCCGTTATCACTTCTTCTAGGTCGGATTCACGGAATTGTTGGATATCATCGTGCCCGATGAATGGCGGGATTTTTTTTCGTCGCCGTTATACAGTCTACGGGAGTGGTCTTTCCAAATCGCCAGCATCGACTGCGATTCTACTATGATGTTGCCTTGTTTATCTCTGCAGGCATCGGTTCTCGCTCGATGACCTTGAGCCGACTGTTTTACCTTGCGATAAAACCTCCGAACTTCATTCCTGCTGTTGGCTCTCTCAACATCCTCGATCTGACGCTTCTCATGCTCCCTCTTTTTTTCTCCTCAGGAGCCGGCGTTATTCTCTCATCTTTACCTATTAAGCTTGGCTCCTCCTTTTATTCATTTTGTCTCACATAAGAATTCTTAACACAGTTTTGTCTCCTTTTTTATTCTCGGAATTGAATTTTGATTGATATTTATAGAGATTTCTGCAAAAAACTCAACGAAGAGCAATTCAATCGGAAAGTCTCACGTTTAAACACAAATATTATGTACCTGGCCTACACTCAGCGTGTCAAGCTAAGACTCCTCAAAGAAAAGCACACGCTTGAGAATATTATCGCCACATTGGACTTGGGCAAAAGTGAACTCGGACGATATGGTCCAAATGATGTTACATACGCTCCATTAATGAAATCAGTTGATTCGCTTCTTGTTGGCATCGAAACCGAGTCCGAATCTGAAGGTAGGTTCCAAATATCACCCAGAAAGATCACTTTCTTTTAACACTGTTTTTTTTTTTTGTTTCTTTTATCAACAGATGAAAACTCTTTAAGATTAGACTGGGAGGCTGTTTCAAGTCTACCCAGCCAAGAGATAGCACCTTCACACCTACTGCCACCGAATCAACAAACAACCAGCATAGCTGAGGGATTAATGACAAGTGCTGCAAACCGTTTGGCATCGATTCTGCGATGGGTCAAGTAAACAAGTTGACTTCAAAATGATTACAACCATCGTTGTTGGTGAGGATTCAAACCAAACTAAATAAAAGGAAGGTGATTTATCTTAAATAGATGTAAAAAGATGTTTGACTAAACTATTCATGGACATTAATTTAAGGTCGTATAATTCAAAGTATATCGTTTCGTTTCTCTTTGTTCAAAATTTCCTTTGGTCATCTGGTCGAATGAATTGACCTTGTTTGTATGTAGAATATTCGTATTTTAGTTTATAGTGTGATTCTATATAAAATCGACTTTTTGTAAATAAGATTAACTGTATAATAAAAACTTCATGATTATTTTTTAAACAAGCACATTTTCTTGCATGTGCGACGCGAAATAAACAAATTAAAGGGCAGCTGCCTTCCTCTACCGTTCCATCATTCTTTTACGGAATTGAGGTTTCCTGTCCATTCTCTTTCTTTTACCTTAAAGACCAGGATATGGAGCGTGTACATAATTGTAATTAAAATTGTCTTCCGCACTCACCTTTCAATAAGAGCCAAACATTTTTACTTCTGCGCAGTACCCAAAACTGATCAAGAGTGTTAAATGGTTTGCTAAATTGACTGATTCTTTGAATGTCCGGTGTCGCTGCTGTTGGCATCTAAAGAGGTCGGTTCCCAAACTGGTTTTTAGAATCCCCAGAAAATAAAGTTCAAAATTGAAGGACAGCTACGAGGAATTCACCGACGAATCTGTGCATTCTACGGACGCATCCAGACATGCAATGGATGAATTCGGGGAAGCAAAGAAAAAATTCGTTCATCGAACAGACTAATCTGGGAAATTAACATTCATCCTGACAATCAGTCATCCAGGCAATCAACAGTCATCCAGGCAATCAACAGTCATCCAGGCAATCAACAGTCATCCAGGCAATCAACAGTCATCCAGGCAATCAACAGTCATCCAGGCAATCAACAGTCATCCAGGCAATCAACGGACGAATCCGGGCTATCAAAGATCATCTGCTTTGTTTGAGTCTTGACTCAGCAGTCAACGATTGGTTTTTATTCTTGTTCGTTAATCTGGTCCTCAACCACCTATGTGCACCATCAGTCACGGTCTTCCTCTTCTGCGACGTCCTTCCATTCGCTCTACATAACCCAGTCATCTAAGTTGTTGAACCTTAACTTTTCTGGCTTGTTCAGAGTCGCTAAACAGCTCGTACAGCTCTTGATTGAATCTTCGTCTACTTAAGCAGACTGGACCAAAAATCACTCGAAGATTTTTTCTCTCGAAGCAGCCCAAAGCGTTTTCATACGATGTTGTCATGGTCCATGTCTCTGTTTCATACTTTAGGACCGGGATGATGAGGATTTTGTACAGTGACACTTCAGTTGCTCGAGAGAGGACCTTACTATTCGATTGCATTCCAAGTCCAAAGAAGCAGCGATTGGCAGTTATTCTTCGTTTGATTTCAGCGCTGGTGTTGTCTGAGTTTAAAGCGGACCTAAGTAGACGAAGTCCTTAACTACATCGAAGTTAAATCTGTATATATTGACGTTATCTCCAAGACGTCGATGTTGATAGTCCTTTCTTGTCGACAGCATTAACTTGGTCTTGCCCTCGTTAACCGCTAGACCCATCTTTCTCGACTCCGTCTCAAGACTCACAAACGCTCCACTGACATCACGCTGTGTTCGTCCAATTATGTCAATGTCGTCTGCGTATCCTATTAGCTGGACGGACTTTTGAAAGATTGTCAGCACGGCAGACAAGATCTTGCAGGCGATGTTTAGGTAACTTATACCTCTGTATTTGGTGCAGTTCAGGGGATCTCCTTTCTCGAGGACCGTGCATACGATGCTGGAAGAAGTTGGTTTCGTTAATATTGCTGGTGCGAAGGACACTAATTTCTAATTGCCTTAAGAAAGAAGAAACGTTTTATTTTTTAAAGTAAAGTCTAGAGAGGCGATGTTTTTATTTATTAAATTAGTCGTGTTTTCAAAATCAATGTACATATTCCATTTTTTTTAGTTGCTCATCAGAGTAAGATTTTAAACTCTTACTTGGCTGTCTTAAGGTGCCACATTGAATATGATCAAAGTATTGTTTTTTTTTTTTTTGTTTTTTGTTAATAAAAATATTAATATCACAAGTCAAAATTAAAGTATGCAATTGCAATTGAAAAAAAAAAGGGAAACTTGTTTTAAAAAGAAAAAATAATTGAGATTTTTAGATCTTAGAGATTTGCTGTTGCTTTGTTCTTTTCTGGCTTATAATAGAGTCGAGTATAACGAACTCGTGCTCTAGATGTGTCATCTTTGAATTATAAATGCTTTGGTGTCCATAGGGCAGAAACTAACTTCATCGGTATTGATTTGATTCCTTTTACCAATAAAAGTTAAAAGTGTTTTGTATATATTCGAGTTTTCCTCATCATTCAGGTTTAATAATCGTTTTAGGTTAACCTGAAATGAAAAGACAGCGAGTGAGGTTAGCTGTTGTGACTCAACGAAATATATTTTGTTAGATTCTTGGTTAATAGGAGTTGATCAGAATTTTTGTAGTAAGGTTAAGCGATTTAATTTGTTTGAGAAACCAAGAGACGGCAGTAAGACTGTTTGGTCATTCATACAAAAATATGAGGACACTAGTTTTATAAGCTCCCTTGAGAAATCAAACATGCGCTGTGATGTGATCTCTTCAACATAGTCCTGGAGCAGATAGTGTGGAAGGCAGGTGTGAGCAAATACAACAAATCCAATAAGCTCTTAACATAGGCTATGCAGATAACATAGACATAGACATTATCGGTCGCTCCCAAAGAGCTCTGCTGGAGGCTTTCACAGCGATTGATAGTGGAGATCCGACGGTTTGGCAAAACAACTTGGTTAAAAACTTCTCACTCGAAAGGCAAAGAGTTACTTTACAAGACTTTGATTTTACCAGTCCTACTTTACGAGGGCGAGTGCTGGACTATAAGTAAAAAGGGGAAATGGTACTGGGCACTTTCGAAAGAAAAATTCTTTGACGGACTTTCGCTCACGTACGCGACGATGACGAATGGAAAAGAGCTGTAGTGTTTCAAGCTGAGATCCTTCATGGATTGGGAGCCGGTTAAGTAAGTAAGTAAGTAAGTCTTCCATCAACAATACATTTTCTTGTGGAGAAAGTCGCTTCTACGAACAGTTACTCATTTAAAGCTTGAGGGCTCGTACCACCAAGTTGTTGAAAGACAGCAATTAATTTAAAGCTCTCAATCAAATCTGCCATCTTATTTTCTTCCCGAAAATGTGATTTTGATTTTGACGACCACCATCTTCGTTGGAGTAGAAACTTTCAAAAGGGTGAGATCTGGAACCTAGTAGGGCTTCCTTTTTATAAACTAAAAAAATACGTACACAAACAATAATTGATACCATCGATTATCTAGGCAAAAACTAGCGCTAGCAGTAAGTAGTAGAAGTATCACCATAGTCTCCAAGAAGGTAAGCCATCTTTGGTGACTTTAACCCAAGTCGCCAACAATTTTCAGGCATTACATTGACGATGGATATGGAGTCAAATAAATGCAGTTGCCACGTTATCGCTAAGGGAAATCTAGTTAACTGGGTATCGCGTGACTCGTAACCAAAATCAACGTGTTGATAGATCATCCAGTTGCTCACTAGACTCGGATCACTATCATTTTGGTTTAGTGTTCCCTAAGCTGATTGCTAATAGCAAGCACAATGCTTCCACTGCTCAGGCCGAGAACAGCTGCCTTACGCAAGAGAACACCAGTAACACCTACAGTCATACCTTTTGACTCGCCCTGAAAGAGCTTAAACTTGGGTACCCTGAGAGACCTCATCCAAAACGCACTTAATTAGCTCATAGGATAGGCTGATTACAAGGGACTTGGTAAAAAATTCTCAAAAAATAGATCTCGTCCTCTTCACACGGAAATACAAAATTCAAGAAATTGTACCTCCTTCAATAAGCTGTGTACCTACCATTAATTTTTACAAATGATGCTAAATATCTAGATCTGATATTGGAAAAAAAAACTAAGCTGGAAACCTTATATTCAAGAAAGAGTAAGGTAAGCTACAGAAGCTCTTTTCTCTTGCAAAGCAGCCATGGGAAGAAAATCCGGGTTAATACATAGGTCATCCGACAAATACTCATGTGCGGGGTTGCAGTATGTTGGGCTGCATTGGACAAAAACTTTAACTATGACAGACTAAGCAGAGTCCAACGCACTACCTGTCTATGCATAAATTCGTCCTTTAGAACAACCCCCTCAGCGGCGCTAGGCACTCTCCTCCATCCGATACCACTCGATATCTTCAGAAAACAATTAACAGCGAGTACAGCTGTAAAACTCAAACTCAAACTCAAAGCCTACTTTCAATAGACGAATTATAAAGCTGGTCATTCTATTATTCTCTTTCGGCTCTATACCAAAGGACATAGACTACATCATTCCAAAACCCCAATTGGGCATAAACTTCTAGGTCTCGATTTCCTCCAGAACCGAATGGGAAGACAAGAAACTCCAGAAAGACCGAACACTCTGGTCTTTTTATACAGATGGGTCCAAAACAAATGATGGTATTGGTAGTAGTGTGTACTCAGAAAAGCTTAATCTAAGCCTCTCATTTCGCCTCCCAAATTCTTGTAGCGCCTTCCAAGCGGAAACTATAGCGATAAAAAAAGTTCTATCCTGGCTTAGAGAAAACGTGATATCAACTTCTGATATCCGCATCTTTTCTGAAAGTCAGGCTGCAATAAAATCTCTCGATGGTGTCTCAACCAACTCTCAAACGGCTCTCGATTGTCGATCATAACTTATGGAGATGGCGCAGCAATTTAACATTCACCTCTGTTGGGTTCCGGACCACAGAGACATCACAGAAAATTGAAGAGCTGATGAACTTTCACAAAGTGGAACAGTCATACCTATCTCACCTGAAAGGGAACTGATAGGACAGCCTTAACGATAACAAACTGTAGGTGGTATAATATACCACCATGCGCAGCCACAAAACTCATATGGCCGTCACTTGACTTGTTATCTCAAATCTGATCTAATATTAGCTCCCTAATTGGTATCCTCACGGAACACTGTCTTATAGGCAGACACGCAATACGACTTGATGTGGCCTCAAATGACTTCTGCAGGGGCTGTATGGACGAAGAAGCAGAGGAAACAATCTCTCACCTTCTCAGTACAATTTTCTGCTATTTCCCTAAGATGCAAACTTTACCTGGGAGAATATTTTTTAGAATAATCCCAGTGAACTAGCTAACAAGGATATTCTTCTTCGCTTTATAAAAAGCTCAAAAGGGTTCGACTAGTAAGAAGTAATTTCATAGATTCATGTGGTATCACAATGGGCACTTTCTTCTAACTTAAGTGTGTTGATCCTGTATCTGCAGCCACTTTAACCTAACCTAAGCTGTCCCAACACCTCTAATTCTGTTTCGGAATATCCATTGCGCAACAAATCATGAAAGTTTGGCGTTGGCCAGGACGTCCTAAGAACAGGAGTCCGAAATTGGATGATGTCAGCTAACAATCGGGATAGGTGGAAGAATGAGTGAATGAAAATGTGTGCGTTTTAAAGAATCTGCACACGACCCATTACTCTAGATTTCTACATAATTTGACTGTCACACATTATTTGCTGATGTTTTTTTTTAGTTCCATGTTCGTTGTAAAGGATGCACCTTAAAGTTTCAAAATAAAAACGATCAACATGTCCTGTACTTACCACACCAGATCGGTGGTTGTCTGCGTTGCATTCCATCAGATTAGTTCTATGCACTACTAACCCTGTTTCCAGTATTGCTTTGTCTTCCTTCTTACCTCCGCCACCACCATTAACAATATTTCTCATAACAGCCAACTGAATTCCATCTTCCAGCTGTTCGTGATTTTCCCCAAAGGTTCTCTGAACACCAACCCAATCATTTTCAACCCAAATGAATTTGTCAATCGGATGCAATACCGTCTGGTATTCGTTGAATGCGCTCTTTGTAAGGAAGCCTCCAGGATATTCCTCTGCTAGTTTCGAACATGCTTCGGTTTTCTCTACAATCAAACGGAATATATGCTGAACGGGTTTATTATCGAGTACGCCCTGCCCCAATCCACGTTCGTCGTCTTGAGCCAAACGTCTATCTTGCATAATCTCAACCTCACCGGCTCTTAACGACGATCCACCTAGCGGCTGGGCCGATACAATTGTCAATCGTAAGTTATCGTCTTCAATAAAGATACTTGACGGTATTGGATAGTAATTTGCTTGTAGAGGAATCTTTTGGAAACGTTTACGTTTTATCATCTGCAAGAAAATAAAAACAGTTATGTTCATACTGACACAGCAAGGAACTATTTTTTGCATTTACTTGCAGGCCGTTGAGGTCCGTGTAGAAAGTTTCACCACTTTGGATGCGGGTGGCGATGCGCATCACAATCTCTGTGTTATCCATCACACCGATGTCTACCATGTTTCTGATCTCGGGATGGCCACCACGTAAAATAGTTTGGTGCACAGCGAATGGCAGGCCTGTGGTCACACTCGATTCTAATGGTCCTTCTTGGACAAGCACAACAGGATTGACAATTGGCAGAGGACTGGCCTCGCCGTAAGGTAGGAATAGATATGCACCGCTCATTGGTCCATTCATTCGCGTTCCATATCGCAGAAAGTTCAAGTTCGTTGGAATATGCGGTGAGGAATCATCGATTTGTATCGACTTTAGAAGACCATTGCCATGGAAGGCAACTGTCGGCCCATTGCCGACACGCAATGAGATGTCGCGAGGTTCGGCGAATTTTACCTGGTCTGGGTAGTCGCCTAAGTTCACGGAATACGGCGATACTGTAAGAATTCTATTTTTCCCAAGGGTTGTGCTCCTGCAGATAAACACAAATTTTGTAAAGCAGTTTATTTAATTTCGGTTCTACTCACGTCGGCATTGTTTCTCCGGGCTCTGATTGAATTACGTACGTCTTCAGTCCCAGAGGGGGTACGTTTACCTTAAATAAGAGTCTATACTTTGTTGTCGAGGCTTGAGGGAATGCAGCATTTCCAGCTTCGTGATGTCCATGCCAAGACCATACAGGACTGATCTGGGCTGCGATAGCTTTGTTATCCAGATCGCGAACACTTGTGTACGGTTTCGACACGAACAATTCGACAAGTTCTTCTCTCCATTGGGGCAAGGCATTGTGAAAGACAACATACTTGGTTGGGAGTTCATCTCCCAGAATTATGGTTGTCCGTCCGTCGTCGGGGCCAGGCCAGTGAGATTCGTCAAAGAAGAAATATGTAAATTTGTAATCTGGGCTGTAAATCTGGAAACAAATTTCAATTAAATAAAGAAAGGGAAGACTCGCCCACAAGTCATACAGATTCCTTTGTCAGGAGACGATAGACCGCCTGTTGCATAACAAATCGACAATCTTTGATAGCGTTGAGGGTTCGATTGGCATAGTCGAAGACAACGTGAGTTTTGGCAGTGCCCGTTATTCCATCATGATGCTGAAACAACGATAGCTCACGCCTGGCTTTCTGAAGCATCTCATCGAATTTGGCACTCGGATCCCAGGCACTCCAGGCGTGAAGCATTTCAGCCGACCGAATATGATGCAGAAGTACTCTGTCCATGCGTTTATGATAAGGACGCGATGTGTAATAACCACTCCAGTAATGGTCATCTCTATCAGCGTAGGTGAAGAAGTCCCCGCTGAGTGATGGAAACGAGGCGAGATCATGTTCCTTGCGGACAGAGTCAAAATACTCTTGCAGGGTGGCAAATTTAGCTTCAGTGAACATTTTGCGTTCGTTGTTGATGTAATCAAAGAGCATTTCGTAGTTTCGCATTTGAGCTTCCCATTCTGTGCTTTGACTGTAGCGAAAATCATCGCCCAAGGGTATCAGCACCGAATTGGTTTTGTAGAGTTCGGCCTTTTTGCGCCATTGATCGACCAACATTTCAGCTCTAAGGCAGCAAGAAGTTAGAAGAAACTAGATGATATGTTAGGAACTCACCTCTTTGCAACGTTTATGTCATCAATAGTTTGTGGCTGGACATGCCAGGGACAGGCAATGCCAAAGCCAGGTATGCGTTTGAAATCAAATTGACAGCATATTTTAGGATCCGGTCCGCACGTGTGAGGAATGTCATACGAGTAGAAAGGCATCATGTGAGTGAAAAGCTCTGTTTGACCGGTTTTATCTGTAAGAGAAAAAACGCGCAATGCATTCACCTTCCAAAGAGTTCTGGAAACGAATGTACTTACCCCAAATCTGTCGCCATCTGAATTCAAGCTCTTTCGTTCGTGCAAGCCGTTTCTTCACCGAGTAGTGCGTTCTTTGGATGAGCAAATTATCAAATCCCGAATGTTTTAGTATATAAGGCAATGTCGGACTATGTCCAAAAGGATCAATCGCCCAAGATGACGTTGGAGTTACATTAAAGTTCTTCTTCAACCACGTATGACCTTCGGTCAGCTGCATCAAGATACTAAGCCAATGTGAATTGGCTTCGTCCGTCATTACCCATCCACCAGTTACAAAGTCCAGTTGGTGATTTTGAACAAGTCTGGAAGAATTTGAACAATTTTAATGTGCTTCCCATTCAAGCAGATACAAAACAACTTCCTACTTTCTTGTTTCCATTTTGGAATTCTGACCAAGACCTTCGAAAAACTTCGAAAAGAATGACATTTCCGCCCAAATGAATCGCATGTCGGGATTTTCCTTCAAATGGCGCAGCATATTCGACAGGATGTGTTTTGTGTCATGTTCGTAGTAAGCATCGAAGGTTTTAATCCATCCTTAAGCAAATTTGGACGTAAGTTTGAATACTTGGGAAGCTATGAACCTTACCTGGATCGTTATGCGAGTGCGGTACTACAAACACCTTGAGTTTGTGATGTTCATTGAATTGCAAAGGATCGTATTTTATGTTCCAGCCCTGTTTCCATACACCTCCGTCGACATTGTCAAAAGTGACATTTTTATACACTTCAAGCATCTGTTAATAAATAAAACGGAATACCTAGAAACTTGGTACAGACCAATTATGACTTTTTATTCTCCTTTAGTGATTACATCTTTTCCCCTCCATGGAGCAAGCCTTGACCTGACGGAATTGGAAGAGCTTGGAAGCTTAGATCTATGCCATCGTGGAAATTGATTTTGCAGAAGCACTGTTGCTACTAATTACCCCCAACGAAGGAGTGTTCCCACCAAGCCACTTGCAAAGAATGACGGCAGCGAAAGAATTTCTTTTTTTTTTTGGGATCAACTTGCACATCAAGTGCCTGGTACTCCAGGTTGGGAGTTGTCGGGGTGACTTCCCGGCTTCGTAGAAAAGCATTTAGTTACGAAGCAACAACATAAAAACTATAGGCAACTATCGTCAGTGCAAAAATGCACTTCGGGCCTCGAAACGGACGGATATACTGATGACGACCCAGCAAATGTTTTAAGGACAACGAATTTCTGATATGCACGTGGAATGTTAGGTCCATTAATAGACCGTGTGCTGCCGAACAACTAGCGGAGATCCTCAACTGCTACAAAGCAGACATACCCGCTATCCAGGAAATGCGATGGGATGGACCGGACAAAAGAAGGATGAAAAACTGCGACATTTGTTACCTTTTGTAAATGTTACTGAGAGCAACAACAGCGGCTTTTTGGATGCGGATTCGTCGTGGGAAGCAGTGTCTTCAGCTTCAAATGTGCAAGCGAACGCATCACGACGAAGCGAATCAAAGTTAAATTTGGCAACATTACTCTAATATGCGCGCATGCACCCACAAAAGAGAAAAAAGACGACACCAAAGACGAGTTCTACGAGCTTCTCGACAAAACATATGAGCTATGAAATTAAAATTGTCCTCGGCGATTTTAGCGGATAGCTGGGAAAAGAGGACATCTTTGGTGGAACAGTCGGAAAGCACAGCCTGCACGATATTGCTGCATGGCGAAATGTTGTGGTAGAAAGTATGTGGTTCAAACTTCTCAACATCCATAAAGAAACATAGAGATCTCCCAATCAATTAACCATCAACCAGATTGATCACATTGTAACCGACAGAAGGCACTTGTTCAGCATTTTAGATGTTCGAGCTTTCCGAGGAGCCTACATCGACTCGGAGCGATACCTCGTCCAGGAAAGGTAGTATATCTGGACAACGGCAAAATCAAGCAAAAGCTGCACGAAAATTCAACGTAGGACGGCTACAATCACAAGAGATTATCTGATCGAGTGTCGAGCAACCTCTTAAGAAGCCCTATGCCGCCAACATCAAGTATCGAAGACCAGTGGCAACATTGTCAGAAACCAGTTAGAGTTGCAGCCTCTAATGCACTGGGTTTCAGGCAGCCACCAAATCGAAACCCCTGGTTTGACGAAGGATGTAGGAAGGCCCATGCAGCCAAGTAGGAGGAATACAAAACGCCAAACGGCGCTGCTTAGAAGGACAAGAGCTGCTCGTGAGCTCTGCGAGCAAAGGAGGAGAGACGAACGCGGGCTCCTCAGGGGAAAAAAGGAGGGAATATGAGAAGCTTCAGATCGAGGAGGAATGAAGTTCGGAGGTTTTACCCAAAGGTAAAACAAAAGGTCATCGAGCAAGAAAGGAAAGCATGCAGACATAAACAAGGGAAGATCATATTAGAATCAGAATCACAGATGCTCAGCATTAGGAAAGACGAACAAAATCCCGCCGTCAGGCAGGAGCCATTCTTCGGAATCAATAAATTCGTGAACCCGACCTAGAAAAAGTGAAAAGGCGACATCACGGCTGAAATCCAATAAAGCCGCTGGAGCAGATGGTCAAACTGCCGAAATGTTCAAAGCAGCAGGCGACGATCTACAATGAAGCACGCACCAAATCATCTGTAAAATATGGTCGGAAGAATGCATGCCCGATGAATGAAACCTCAGCATTGTTTGCCCGATCCTGAAAAAGGGAGATCCTCGATGGAGAACTCACGCTGCTCCATCAAGGTTGGCAACGAGCTTACAGTCTTTCGACGTCAAAGAATGATTCAGACATGGCGATGCACTGCCGTGCGATTTCTTTAACATCGTTCTAGAGAAGATAGTTCAAAACTCCACCATCAACAACAGAGGCACTATCTTCCAAAAGTCTGTTCGACTTCTCGAGAAGCTAAGGGTACTATCGTCAGCGAAACAATTTATTGGATTAGAAGTAACAGACAAGAGATCATGAGAAATGAGAAATGAGAAAGAGGGTCGGCGACAAAACGAAGCCCTGGGGCACACCAGCATTTGTATTGTGGGTTTCAGACTTGAACCCGTCCAATACAACTTGTATAGAACCGTTCGAAAGAAGGTTTCTAATCCATCGGAGCAATGACTCATCAATACCGAAAGCATTTCGATAAGAGAGCTTGGTGCCAAACTCTATCAAATGCCTCTGAAATATCAAGTGCAACAATCTTATTTTCTCCAAAAGGATATAAAGATTTGTTCCACTGTTCGGTGAGATAAACCATCAGATCACCAGTGGACCTGTTGCTGCGAAAGCCGTACTGCCGGTCATTAAGAAGCTTTCGGTCTTCGAGATATTTCTTCAGCTGATAATTTATAAGCGTTTCCATGACCTTAGAAAGAAGGGACGTAAGTGCAATCGGACGATAATTGGAGGGAGAAGAAGATTCACCTTTTTTTGGAATAGGCTGGACAAATGCTGTTTTCCAACTGCTCGGAACGAGCCCAGAAGATAGATGGAAAAGCTTGGACGAATAGGTCTATTGGGGGGAGAATGAGGATCGTTTCTAAACCCGCAGTTGGGGTAGTCCTCATCACACCACTCGTACAGATGCAAGCCATTCTTTGTACTTTGGTAAGTGTTTTTAAATTCGTGGATTTCTCCAGCGCTTTCCACCAAACCAAGCTTTCATACGTTAGAATCGGTCTGACAATGGCAGTGTACATCCACATGACTATTTTTGGGTTTGGTCCCCAATTTCTACCCAGAATCTTGTTGCATGAGTAGAGTGCGATCGTGGCTTTCTTATATCTTTCTTGGATATTTGAACCCCAGTTGAGTTTTTTGTCTAAAATAACTCCGAGATATCTCGCTCGGTCGGAGATATTTAGTGTGTTGTTATCTATTTTTGGTATTGCGCTTGGTGTAGTCCTCTTCAGTTGTACTAATGCAAGCTTTCTTTGTACTTTGGTAAGGGTTTTTAAAATTGTGGATTTTTACAGGGCTTTCCACAGGGCTTTCCACCATGACTATTTTTGGGTTTGGTCCACAATTTCTACCTAAAATCTTGTTACATGAGAAGAGCGTTATCATTTCTTGTTCCAGTCGCTGAACTTTGATAATAAATAAATAGAGTGGCGCTCTTGAAGAGCGTTTGATAATGCACTTTTTAATTGGAGCTTAACGATGAAGCCGTTACTAAGGAAATTTGGTCATATTGCAAGCTTTAACACAAGAAGTTGAGTCAAGTGATAGCGGGAATATTGGACCGTCTTTGCAGATCGATAAAACATTTATAGAGCCACAACTATCGTAGTATTGCTCCCTTTCAGCAACACAATACAAATATTGTACATAATGAATGAATAGAGCATTACCTGAACATTGACATGATTTTCACTATCAACATTTATATCACATTGTTGGTCGTCCTCGGGGCTGAACACCATTTCTTTGAACATTTCCTTCTTGTTCAGCTGTTGTTTTGGTCCAAACTTTGGATGTTTCTTCATGCGTTTTTCCTTTGAATCCCCATCATCCGGATCGAGCTTATTCTGGTTGCTTTGGAAATGTTCGAGTTTCTTTTTGAGATGTCCCATTTCCTGTTGATGCATTTGCAAACCATTTTCGAGTTGTTTTATTTTATTTTCAATGGTAAAGACGTATTTCTCGAATCGAAATTAAACAAAAGCAAAACAACAAGTAAACACAAACAGAAAACATGTAACACAAATAACGACAATAAAAACATGTAAAATACCTGCTTGTCGGCCGGCACTGAGAAATTGATAAGCAAGTAGGTGACAAGGAAAGCCCCCACACATAGTGCACACAAAATCAATTTGCATTTTCGTGAAAATCGAAACATTTTTGTGCTGGGTTTCGTGGGGTCAATGTAGTCCACTTCGAGCTATTAGTTTTCTTTGATTTAAACACTTTGTGAATATAGTTTTAATTATTTTTCCAATTGATTAAATACATTTTCTTTTGCACAATTTGTTGCAAAAAAAAAAACGCTGAAAAATTGATCCAAGTATATAAAAATGTTTTGGATACACCAGCAAAATTACCCGACGTCAAAAACAAATGACAGTTTCGATACTCGAGTTCTACTAATAAGATCCACATTAAGCTCCTTACAAATGGTCGCGATTTAACACAGAACTGTTTGGTTGCTATTTCATAAAGCTCGCGAACATTTTGTTCGTTGGGAGTGTGGATGATGTGGAACGTGAATAGAGTTTGGCAGTTCGTATCAATTACAATTCTTTTCGCGATGAATAAATTCGTTTTCTCAAATTTATTAACATTTGAGATTAAAAAGTTAATTTATGCATATAAATCAAACATAAACTATACTTTTATCGTTTTGTTGAAAATTTGTAAGGAAATGCGGTTTCAAACGTATCTAAAATCACTTTTCTTAATTCATCTGTCGTTCGTTGGTTGGGCTCATGTGAATAGTGCTTAGTCATAAAGGGCAAAACAGAAGTGCAGAATTGCTGCGCAGCAAAGTTAAAAATACACAGGCTCTTATGGGAGCAAATTCTGCATGCAGAACAGCACTGCGTGATTTTGAATTTTATTAAAGACTTAATTCAAGCCATACCAGAATATAAATAAATCTTAAAAACTAAAATAAAATACAACAATATTATAAATAGCGGTCAATAAAATAAAATATGTAATATAAGGGCTGTCTACTTAATTCTTTTCACTAAAATCTATGCAAACTTTGGCGTAAAGGAATGTTTAAAAGTTGTTTTGCTATTTTCATATCAAATA
>CAKKXW010000003.1:78670748-78696935 GCA_920937365.1 Sphaerophoria rueppellii
TTTCCATGTTGTAATAAACAATCCAACACTAAGAGATTGGAATTGTGTATCCTCGAATTCTTCATTACTCTTGTGCTTCAGAGTTTCCTAATAAAAGTTGAAGATTTCAATATTCAATTCATATTCATGACAGCTAAAATAATTACATTCTGGCAGGTGTCATTTTTGGTGTTCACATGAGAACGATCGACAAATAAATGAAGAAATGTGGTTTAAATTACTTTACCAACATGAAATCTTGCTAGTATTTAGCAAAATGATTGAAATAAAGTTTATAAAGAAATTAAAATATAAAAATTTGATCTTAAATTACCTAAAATGTATTAATATCGGAAAATAAAATATTCGTCGCGAATTCAGATCTCATCGTTGCGAGCTGTCAAGTCCAATTCGCGTTCCACATAGTACATACAATCCACACTGCCAACGAACAAAATGTTCGCGTGCGTATGACCTCAAAAATCTATCTTGCCTTGTATTTTGGTTGTTTGAAAACAGAAAGAAATGTCAAAATCGACGAATTTTCGTTCATTCGTTGGTCGTTTTTCTTGCTCATGTGAATAGTGCTTTAGTGCTGCATCATGTTCAGCTGGTTCACTTTTTTTTATGTCAAATCTGTATCTGTGTACTTGGTATGATGTAAGTGGCAAGCCATTTCTTGCAAGTCAACTTGCAAGTTCACAGTGTATTGCATTTGACTGATTTTTAACAATCCAATGAATTTAATATGCTGATTCCACTGACGCTAATCAAGTGATTTAGCGAAGAAGATTAAGAAAACATGTTGACTTTTCTGGAATTTAGGGTAGATAAAACTAGTATTTTTTTTTTATTATACGTACTTTTATTCTGCGTTTTGACATATGAAATATAAATAAATCTTATAAAAGTCGAGATTTGTGCTTAATCTACTTCACTAAATCGCGTGATTAGCGTCAGTGGAATCAGCCTATAAGAATATTTTCTTTTTTCCTTTTGTTCACGTTGATATATTTTAGTTTCTGTTTGTTTTCTCCAAGTCTCACTTTTAATTAATATTGTTTTTGCGATTTGTTTGACACATTATTTGCTTCTCTACTGGCTTCAAAATTCGCAGGCCAGTTTACTAGCGAGTACTAAAAGTTTGAATGTGTGAGTAAAATATTTGTATATAAAAGTCAACTTGCTAGCCAAAACTTGTTCGTGTAAGCAAACACATCTATAAATACTTCTATAAAAATTAATCCAACAAACCTAACCGAAATGCTTTGATTGCGCCAAATGTCAAAAATCAAACAAGCCTAAAATTGTTCCGAAACTGGCAAATTTTCTTTCCCGTTTTTTTTTCTCCGAAAAAAACGGCCATTGTTGATTTTTTGACAAGAAAAGAAAAGGAAAGGTTTTCCTGCTGCAAACTTCACCGAAAGTCTGGATTGCAAGAATAGAAGAAAAACCAGAAAAATAAATTTGAGAAAAATTCTTTTATTTCACTATTCCCGTTCACAATTCATACGAGAATCAATCTTAAAATCTGTAAAATAATTTTAAACTAACAAATGTAGTGTTAACTGCAAAAGGTTTTTATTATTTTTACTTTTATTTGTAAATGGAAACAGAAAAGGAGTTTTGCTATAATCTAAATAATGTGCGACGTGTGTGCTGATTTTTTGCATCTCCTGGAGACATGTAAGTTTGTAAAATATTTTCTTTTAATTGAGTAGAATAATCAAAGAGAAAATTAAACTAATTTATGTCGTAAGTCCCGAAATAAATAGATAGCGATATTGAATGCAAATTTTGGGTTTTCGGAAAAAAAAACTTGAATAAACCCAATAGGTCCCTGAAAAATGCAGCACCATTCTTGTAGTATACTTAATTCTTGATTGAACAAGTTGTGAGGAGTTTTTTTTTTCGTGCGAAGAAGAAATGGAATGTGTGCTAGTTTGTCGGATTTTATCGTTTCATGTTTTTTGTTTGTTGCAATTCTAGACTATTAATCGGTGTCGTCGAAAAATCGTTTTCCTTGTGCAATTGAAGGTGGATTGATGGACCAACAAAGTATTCGTGTCGTATGGATATGGTTAGATATCGAATTATAGGATTTTTCTGTAATGCTTAATTACTAACCTACATCAATGAATCTGAACTGTCTTTTCACTCTCCGGTGGGGTATTTGGTTTGCTTAACAGTTCTTTGTTTTCGTCTGTAGAGCTTCAAAGTGGATTAGTCTAAAACAAATACTGATTAACAAGAAAAATCGATAAAAAAAGGAAAATTACGGTATTCGAAGAGATTTGGCTTTGTTCAGATATTTTTCTGTGCCCTTTAAGCACTTGTTTCTGTTTGAGCGGTCATTTCAGCGAAATAAAGTAAAAATATTTCATGCGGTGGCTATTGCCTCTGCCTTTTGAAATGCATCAGACGGCATAGAAAACTTCATTGTTGGTAAACATTGCGTTTGTAAAGGCTCTTGACAGAGTCTGTAAAGAGCTGGGTTGTCTGACAAGTTGGTATTCCAAAATTGAGGCAGACGGGCTAGTATTTTGTCGCCAATATTTTGTGTCCAGATGATCGATGTTCTGAGGACAGTCTAGAGAGGAAAGAAAGAATGTCTGTAGACTTTGACTTCTTATTTGAAATACAAAAAATCAGCGTACGACTTTTGCTTGCTCTCAGATAGGATCATGAATCCTCATCAAATGTAAGCAAGGGTAGAGATAAAATGGGAAATCGTAGGGAAGGACGTCGGTCGATCCAAGAGAGCTGCACAGCGATTGAAGAATAGGCGAAACACGTTGGTCTTGAAATAAAGTACATGCTATTAAAACAACATCTGTCCACAACGTAGAACAAAACGTCAGTGTTGGTACCTTGGAACAAACATCAATCCCACAAACGATACCTTAGAGGAGATCCGAAGAAGAATTACCCTAGGGAACTGCTGCTACTTCGGTTTGGCAAAACAACTGGGTTCAAAATTTCTCAATCGAAAGACAAAGAGTTATTATACAAGACTTCGATTTTACCAGTCCTACTCAACGACGGCGAGTGCTGGACTAAAAGGGGAAATGATACTGGGCACTTTCGCAAGAAAAATTCTTCGACAGAATTTCGGTCCCGTCGTGGCGAATGGAGGAGAAAGTTCAACCGCGAACTGTACGAGCTGTACCAAGATGTGGATGTAGTCCAGAAAGCCAAGAAAAAACGACTATATTTGCTCGTCCATCGAACTAATGGACGACAACGCTCCAGTCATGAAATTCTTCTCATCGCAGACGCCAAGTTAAACACAACAATCTGGGGTGGGATGGGATGAGTTTGAACACATTTCGGTAAATCGAACTTCTTACTCCTTCAATAGCTTTGAGAACCATATAAGTAAGTAGTGGATTCGATTACAACTAGTAAAGCTAACAACTTAATTTCGGATTTCTAGATGCCCGATATCTCTAAGCAGATTGCATATAAGCTCCTTAATTGGTGTCATTACTGGACACTGTCTAATTGGAAGACACGCTGCGCGACTGGGTGTATTTTCTAATGATTTCTGCAGAAGCTGCATGGATGAGGAAGAGGAGGAAACAGTTCTTCACCTCCTCTGTACCTGTCATGTCTTGCTCATAAACGTATGATTCACTTAGGAGAATACTTCTACAATGATCTAAACGAACTCGAACATTTGTAAGGAACTCTAATTGGTTTCAATGAGCTTTCGAAAAAAAGCCTTTTTAGATTCATGTGGAATCACAATTTGCCTTTGATTGGCCTAAGTGTGTCTTTTAACATCCATGACAGCCACTTTAACCTAACCTAACCTAATTTCGGATCATGTTTTGCCATAGAAATGCCTCTTAAAACAGAAAAATAGATGCACTTCCAAGATGAACATATCCCTTAATCGCGTACAATCTTAGGCGTGCTGAACGTCCTATGCGCCCCAGAATATCAAAGGTTCTGGAGTGGATATGATGTATGGTGGCTTCTTTCTTAAAGTTGCGCTACAGTCCGTGGTGGACCTGGGCTTCAACTAAACAAAAAACTCTCCAGCCAGTTCGGTCCCTAGTAAGCCTTCAACAGTTTCTCTCGTCGGTTGGGGTTATCTTCAACTTGCACGCGCCACCTCTACTGCGTCGTTGCTCTGGGGGTCCATCCTCTCTTAGTAACCAAGCCATCTGAGTCGTAATGACTTTGTCAGCGAAAACCTCAGTAGCATGAGATCGAAGGAATAATAGCTCGAGAGCTCCCGAAAACCAAGACCTAAGTGTCACACCCTTCAACAATTCCTGAAAGACGCGTGTGAAGAATTTAAAGGACCTATGATTTTGTGTCGGTTCCTATAGATGAGTAGGTCAGTTGTTTGTAAGAATCAGTCCCATGAAATAAAAATAACCACTTCGCTAGGCGTACTGCAACATAACTCAATATATTCACCCTTGAAATTGTATTGCCTTTACTCTGTGACTCTGAGTGACTTTGCCCCTTCCCCTAAGTTCTATAATTTGTCTTGAAATAACATATGAGTACTCTCTTCTTATTCAGTCTTCAACAATAGTCAAAATTATGTTGAACGAAGTATCTATTGTAGTTAGAACCAGAAATAAATGTCCGTATTTTCTTGTTGTTTGCAGACGAGGCGAGGATCACCAGTAATGATGCCAAACATTCTGCCCTCCTCAAGACCGAAATCGAAATTGCTTTCGGCTACATCCAAGCATGGCCTCAGAGGTAAACAAATCAAATATTAATTAAAAAGTATGATTACAAAAAAAGATTTATTTTCTTCCTTAGACAATGCATGTGTCTCTACAGGGACATAAAAAACTTCGAACGATTCAATCTAATTGTCCAGTCAATGATATGTCTGGCTTTGCACTATCTGAAAAACTCTCACCAGCTTATCGAAGAATATAAAATTATGGCAGCTGCGAATGTCTTCAGTACTTTGATTAGACCAGAAGATCTAGTCGAACCGAATGCCCAACTACCTGGAATAGACTCGAAAGATGACAGCTCTTCAGAATCGGATAGAAAGCGTCCAGACATAGATCTGAATCGAATTGTCCAAAGCGGAGAAAAATGGATACTACCCGAAATCGAAAAACTCTTGATATTGGTATCGAAGGCATTTCTTCTCAATTTTCCCCTCTATATTGCCTACAAGCATGGAACACACTCACGCTTGGATGAGATCTCATCCGAAGAAGCTGCACACTTGAGTGTTGTTTGCGATTTGCATGACAATGAAATACCAGTGTACTTGTTGCGCAATATCAGTTTATTCTGCAATTCAGGCGGTTTTTCGGCAATGATGTCCGCTTTTGATCATCCAGATTTGCCAGTATCAACAGCACATGCCATTACAGCAACTGTCTCGAATATTAAACTTTGGCTGAACTATAGGTGTATTATTCAATTGTTTGTTCCGTTGCGGAGTAAGGTTCTGCATTATATGTGTCACATGTCTGATCAGAATCTACGTTCGGCGGCTACAAGATCGATGGCTGACTTTGTGTGGTCAGCAGTGAGAGATCCACTGGATTCGTCAATAAATTTTGACATTGAAGGACTGGCATTGGCCTTTAAGTATTTTAATTCAACAACCTTGACAATGCGATTGGCTGGTAAGTGTTGTCTTAGCTTTTATTTTGAAATCGATTTAAAAAAACATAAACATTTCAGGCATGGCACAAATAAATGCACACATAAACCTATTCAATGAAATTTGCACCACCGAAACTGTTGGTGAAATTGAACTGGTTGGCCAAAAACTCGGCGACTGGCTTTCGGAAAATCAAATCATAGAACATTTATTCGGGCCGAATCTGCATGTTGAAGTTATCAAACAAGCTCATGTTGTATTGAATTTCTTGGCAGTCGAAAATCAAATCACCGAAGAACACATTAATCTGATTTGGCAAGCTGCTCAGTTGAAACATTGTTCAAAACCAATCTACGATATACTTCCATCATTGGTTAAGAATCTATCACCACGGCCAGCTTTGCATTTGTATTCGTTGCTTTGTCGTTTGGATCCCAAGGAGCACACGGAGCAGAGTATTTACATTGCATCGGCTCTAACAAAACTGATATGGTCTCGTGATGGTGGTCGATCACAAATTGAACTAGTTCCAGATAATATATTGGCTGCGAATGTGACGGCATCGAGTTCGGATAGTGGAAGCATGGATGGCAGTAATACGGATGAAGATCAGCAAGATGATAGTAGCTCGACCAGCCGCAAAAGCCCAATTGATATTGAAAATGGGGGATCGGATTCAGGTGCACCACCGCCATGTAAGCAGGCTAGAAGAAAACGTCATGTTTGTGACCCAACTGAAGGTATTTTTTATGCTTAATATTGTACAAGAATATCCAATTGGACATTAGAAAAACATTGTTCCGAACACTATGGTTTCGAAGATTATAGGTAATATGTGTGTCTATTGATAATTTAACGTTTTTCGTCGAATTTTCAAGTCGTCATGTCTCAGAAAAGGTATTTCAAATACACAAATGGAACAAGCGTCCAACTTTCATACAAAATACTCATTTCAAAGACTAGTGTTTATTCGTTTTTATACTTCATTCATACAAACATATCTTGCTTTTGGCAGTTTGCGTGAATCGATGAAAACTTGAGTTAAACTTCTATGTTTCTAAAATTGTGCCAAAAATAAACTACAATCAGATCCGTCTTATTTAAATTATACAAAGTATTGTCCAAATCAATCTCCCAGGTGAAGTTTTGCGTTTTAGGGAAAGAGCAGGGCATGTTTCCTCTCCTTCTTCGTCCATACAGCTCCTGCAAAAGTCATTTGAGGCCACACGAAGTCGTATTGCGGGTCTGCCTATAACCCAGTATCCCGTGACTTACTTACTTAAGGTGGCGCTACAGTCCGTTGTGGACTTGGGCCTCAATCAATATTATCCGCCAGCCAGCACGGTCCTTAGCTAGCTGTCTCCAGTTTTGCACTCCAAGTTGATCACTTGAGTGCGCCACCTGAGTCGCGGTCTTCCTCTCCTCCAACGTCCCTCGGGAATAGTGTGGAATACTTTCCGGGCCGGAGCATTGGTGTCCATCCGCTCTAAATGACCGAGTCATCTGAGTCTCCAAAACTTGACCCTTCTGGCTAGGTCCATGACGTTGTACAACCAGTAAAGTTCGCTGTTATACCTTCTTCGCCATTCCCCTTCAATGTACACGTGGCCAAAGATGACCCGAAGAACTTTCCTCTCGAAACAGCCTGAGGCACTTTCATCCGATTTTGTAAAGGTCCATGCTTCTGCACCATACAGCAGGACTGGGATGTTAAGAGTGTTGTACAATTTTACCTTAGTTGCTCGAGAGAGGGCTTTTCCACTCAATTGCTGTCTTAGCCCAAAGAAACAGCGATTATCAAGATTTATTCTTCGTCTGATCTCGGCGCTGGTGTTATTGCCCGTGTTTAAAGCGGAGTTTAGGAAGACAAACTCCTCTACTACCTCGAAGTTGTATGCGTCTATTGTGACGTTCAGTCCGAGCCGTCGGTGTTGGGTGTCCTTCCTCGCAGGCAGCATATACTTCGTTTTTCCCACATTTACCGCTAAACCCATTTTTGTCGCTTCTGTCTCAATTCTCACAAAGGCGCCATTGACATCACGCTGTGTTCTTCCCATGCCACTGGTGTTGACGGTGGAGTTTTGCACATCTTCTCAAGTACGATGTTAATGAAATCGCATAACAGTGCAACGCCTTTTCAGTTCTCCATCATCATTTTGCACAAATGAACGAACTTGGCAGGAATGCCAAAACTAGACATATACAGTTCGTCTCTGTAGATGCTGTCATACGCGACCTTAAAATCGATGAAAAAGTGGTTGGTATCGATTTGGAGTTCGTAGGTATTTTCCAGGATTTGCCGCAACGTGAAATTTGGTCGATGGTTGACTTTCCTGGCCTGAAGCCACATTGATAAGGACCAATCAGATTGTTGACGAAAGGCTTCAGACGTTCACATATTACGGCAGAGAGGATCTTGTAGGCAATGTTAAGTAGACTGATTCCTCTGTAGTTGGCGCAGTTTAGAGGATCTCCCTTTTTCAGGACAATGCTGAAGTTGTTCCATTCATCGGGCATGCATTCCTCTGACCATATCTTATAGATGAGGACGACTATTAGGGAGCTAATATGAGATCTGCTTTGAGATAGGGGCCATATGAGTCTTCTGGCTTCGCATATTGGTAAATTATACCACCTAGAGCTTGGTATCGTTAAAGTCTCAGAAGTTGATATCACATTTTCTCTTAGCCAGAATAGAACATCTTTGATCGCTAACATTTCCGCTTGGAAGACACTTAAGTGATTTTGCAGGCGGAATGAGAGGCTTAGATTAAGCTTTTGTGAGTGCACACCACTAACAAATCATACAGGTTCTTCCAGGAATATCTTGTCTTCCTATTCACTTCTGGGAATGGAGACCTGGAAGTTCTAGCTAAATTGGGGTGGTTCAAAAGGACGCACTTATGCTAAGACAGGCAGTGCGTTGGACTTTGCTAACAGTTTAATGTTTTTGTCCATTGAAGTCCACCATACTGCGACCCCGAATATCAGTATTATTCGTATGACCGATGTATGTTGCCAATTCGTTTTACCAGTTTAAAAACCCCATTTGCTTACTATAGCTTTTTTGCAACAGAAAAGGAGCTACTTTAGCTTTCCTAACTCTTTCTTGAATGTTTGGTATCCAGTTTAATTTTTTTTTATTTAGCATCATTTGTAAAAATTAGTGGTACACCTTTTATTGAATGAGGTACAATAAATAACAAGTCCTCAGCCCATCGTTTGAGCACATTAGTGCTTTAGTTTCCATTCAACAGGTTGAATCAATAAGAGATAGAAAAGCTATGAAACTTGAACCACGGTCATCAAATTATGGCATACATTTCCGTTCGAAATCGGCGTTAAATTGTAGGTCCCCTCAATGCTTAACACGCACTCAGAGAATTGTTTATGAGTGTAAGCGTTCCGGTATTCCGGCATTCCGGTATTCCGAGTTCGAAAAGGCCTTGACTCTTTTAGAGCTGTCGCGCCACTCTATTTATTTGTTTAAAATCCCATGCTTGCATACACCTCTTCTCGATTTCTTGTGAGCTTATTTACATGTATAAATCTGTTGGGTTACCATAGACAGAGACTGCTGTTCAGTAACGATGACATGTGATTATTTCACAGGGGACCTGCTTAATGTGGTTATAACTTCATATATCGCCAATTCAAATCTAACATATTCGTTATCTAATGTGGAAACCGCTAGAACTTCAAAAACTCAAGATTGTCTGTCGGAATGTCACTGTCCTTGAGGGATACTCTTCCATCAATAAAACCTCTGAATCTAAAAAAACTTATTCTATATATTCTACATTTCCCATCTACGGGACTGTGCTCCAGCTAAATAGCTAGTCTTTCGACGATATGATTGTTGACGGAAACTTTATCGAAGTTTATACAACTTTAAAACATCGTCATTATATCTCATTTTTTATCGTTACGCTTCGCTTATGGATAATGCTCTAGTAAAATAGCTACATATTTGACTCACTCACTATGCTAGGAACGCTCATCAGTTTAACCTATTCAACCTAAATATATCATCACCTATTTTCCAAACCACCCCTTCTTCCGTGAAAAGAAAAACCACTGCAACTTTAGTTGGACGTGTACACATATTGTTGTGAGGCGATTTCTTAAATAATCACAATTTAAAAACTGTGTAGATTCCAAGAACAGTGTTCAATTGGTATTCCGAAGTCACTTAGGCCATGGCTCTTCGGAGCAGTAGCACCACCGCTGTATACACTTATAATGTCGTATATTTTAAGAAGGGTATTCACAAACAAAGATAAGGACAAAATACGGGGAAAAACCCTCGCCCCAAGGTACACCATCATTATGTAAATTTCGGACTTCATTAGCAGCTAATATTTTAAGACTCCATTCGCTAGCTCTTTTAGTTTTTGTTTGTTTAGTTTTAAGTTAGTTAAGCAGAACTAATTACTAATAACCTCTTTAATTTTCAATCTTATTGCAACAAAAAATAAATAAACATTTCTGTTTACTTTCATCTAGTTTTTACTTATTTCTATTCACTCCTAGAAACAGCCAAGTCGAAAGGCGAAGATATTTCCGAAATAGCTGCTTTAAAAGCCAAAACTGATCTGGCGTAAGGGATAATTTTGCATTCCAATAAAAAAAAAAAAACAATTGTCTTACCCCTTTTTATTTCCTTTCAAGGTTACAAAATCATCGAATGGTTAACATCGTTGACAATTCGAGCAGCGAAGAGGAGGAACTCCATGAACCGTCAGTTCTTCCAATTCGCAAAAAAACTCGCAAACGAAGAAAAAACAACAATCTTCCGTTAAGTCGTTTGGCTCACGAGCTTGTTGAAACAATTTGGGAAGGAGAATCCCAAAGTGAGGGTGAAGTTATAAACGATAGTGATTGCAGTGATAATCCTGTGCCAGTGGCTGTGCTTAAGCACCTTCAAGGCGAAGGTCCTTACATTAGAGCAATTGGTGAGGCGCACATAAGCGAGCTACTCAGTGGTGTGGAAAATGATGGGAGCTACTCCTCGCCCATGAGCAACAAGTCAGAAAAGAATCTAGCTGATTTTGACGATGATGAATCTCCATGCGAAGAGGAACTCGCTCAGTTGGTTAGCCGGACACATAGTTGTATGCCTGGTTATGCTTTGCCATCAATTGCAATGCGAGAGGCTGCAGTGGCCGGCGAAGCGATTAAGGTTATACAGCAATCTGCATCAGCGGCGTCAGCGAATGTGAAAGGAGTATTGCAGGGCAAACCGGAAGAGACACCTGCTCCTGCTGTCGAAACAAAAGAGCCATCACAACCAACTTTTACAATTAATGATGTTTGTCTGCCAGGAAACACCCTCTTGTGGGATCTTTTACAAGATGATAAAATAGTATGGCTTTCCCATCACTGAATTTGTTCCTCATTAATGCTTTTATTTTGTTGTTGCTTAGGGTCAACTTGGTGAATCTCTAGCATTGGACGCTGAAAAAGCTTTAGCCACTCTATTGTGTTTCAGCACGGATCGATTGTTGCGTACAAAATTTATTGAAGGCTGCCTACACAATTTGGCAAACAACAAAAGTGTCATTGTTAGTTTAAAACTGCTGCCCAAGCTGTTTGCATCGTTTCAACAGTTCCGAGCTGCCGATACTCATCAAGTTACTATGTGGGCCGAACGACAACATAAGATGATGTATCATTTTTTTAACAATATCAAAGCCTATGCTCGGGCACATAGCCTTGGAAATGAAAATCTTGTGCTCAATTCAAATGGATCTCCAATGTACTCGCACAAAACTCAAGTTTCGGTGAGGTTGCATTTTCTTTCCTCGGTTTTTAGTTCGTTGGGATCTCCGAAAAACTTTAGGTATGCCGTAGAATGTTGTTCAATGAAACCAATTAGCACTTTGTGCTGTTTCGTTTCAGATTGAGTCTCGAACAAGTTGATGCACTGTGGGAATGGTTGGCGCACGATCCAGAATGTTGTGATTGTTATTTCTCCTGGCTTCAAAGTCAAGCCAAAGGTGGCGATCAGCATGCACTCGGAATTGAAGCCTTGCAGCATTTGTATTTGAAAAAGTTGCCCGAACTTCGTCCGGAAGAGTTTTCAATGGTGGCATTGATGTTGTTCCAACAGTTGTGCAGTTTGGCCAGACTTGCCATTGCACATTATGAGAAACAAATCGAATCGCTATCGAGTACTTCATCGAATATTGTTGGGATGTTTCATTTATGGAAAATCGCCTTACGAGCACACAACACAGAAGTTTCTCTGGCGGCTATCCAATATATAAATATGTACTACATGGGTCAACAGTTAAAGTTGGAGAAGGAGTTTGTATCACAATGCATGGATCATTTGGTTCAAGCGTCGAATGGCCTTAGAGGGTAAATTATTTCGGCAATTTAAAAAGAGCATTTCTAAAAGTGTTTTTTTTTTCTGTTTCATTTCAGTTGTGAGGAAGAATACGCTTTAATGTGCGTTCAGCGAGGCCTTATGCTTTTAAATACGCATCTTGATACTTTTCGACGGAGATATGCTTTCCATTTAAGACGTTGGGCTATTGAAGGCAAAGGAATCGGATCACATAGTAATCTGAAGAATGAAGGAACAGGACCTTCTATTCGGATAGTGTTGCAACCAGCTGGACTGTCGGAGAAATCACTATTACATATGCACTCCTGTGATTTAATAGCAGAATTAAAGGCTGAAATATCAAAATGGTAAGCTCTTTTGCCTAAATGCTGAAACATTCTAAATGTTAGAATTATTGGCATACAGTCAAGTTAAAAGAAACCTAACATTATTTTATCTTCAAAAGGTGGGAAAATCTACAAGGAGGTGCACGTGCATCTGGAGTTACTGCCCCAGTGCTCGGCCTTCTATTGAGCGAAGGACCACTTCGCATTATCACCCAGGGCCAAGAACTAACATCCGAGTATGACGAACGCAGTTTAGGTGATGTTGGCTTCAAAGATAATCAGGTATGTACCGTCTGTCGCATGATCTATCAACTTGTACTTATTGATCTATTTCAGATCGTTTATGTATCGCTAGGCGGACGAGGTGCTCGCCGCAAGGAACCCTTAGACCACCCCACACTACAACCGCCACCACCCAAAGAATGCCTACCAACAGTGCTCTTACTGCAACCAAAGTATTTTGAAAAACTGTTTCGGTTAATGCAAACCCTTGGTGATATGGAAATTCAAGGAAATAACAACATTCAGACTCATACAAAGGCACAATTGTTATCGCGTCGAGTTTGGGACATCTTGGCAATTTTGCCCACAAACCCAAACATCTTGGAATCATTTCAGAGTCTCAGTGTTGATCTTTTCGAATGCGAAACGGCCGATAATTTGGAGGAGCGGAATTTCAGAAAAGATGCGATAAAACGAAAACTCAATGAACTCCTTCACCCCGGAAATCTGCAAAAGTTCATGTATTCTTTGCACATTGTCGAAAGTTTGGTAATGAGTAATTTAAGTTCAGCTTCTGGTGGTTGTTGTAACGGTGACTTCCAAAGCGGCGGCAAGCCAATAAGTATCAATCGATTGTTTAGCACTTCATCATCGTCTTCATCGAAAAGCAACTCGAGTCAATCTCCGCGAAAGAGTAGTCGACGAAGAAAAGTTAGCCCGGGAGAAAGCTCAGAAAGTGGTGGTGGTGCAGATAGAGGTGGAGGTGGAGGTGATGGTGATGAAAAGGCAGCAAATACCGAAAATACTCAAAATCCCGCCGAAGAACAACCTTCTGAGTCGGATCAGACAAAATGCGAAATTGAGGCTTCTTCGGAAAAGAAAAAACCCGACGAGAATACCGAAAGTGATTTGCCCCGAGAAGACGAAGAAGAATACCCGACAACGCCTAATCCACCGTCACCAGTATCCTACGATCTGAAGTGGAGTGAGGTATTTATCAAGTGCGGAGGACTTCAGCACTTGTATGATATTTTTGTAAGCGGAATGTTACAGAACGGCCACCACGAGAACATCAACGAATGGAGACATGATTGCCTTGCAAGTTTGCTGAGAATTCTCTGGCTTTTGGGTTTCGAAGAACATCGGTCAGAAGATATTCCGGTGGCGATTTCAAAGCCCCACTCATTCATGTTGGAAATGATGGAAGTCGATTCATGCCTGAGGCGGTTGGCATCAATCCTGAACGATGAAGCGCACACGCACTTCACCAACCAGCTGCATATTCGCACAGGGTTCTGGGGTCGTGCTCAAGTTGTACAATACACAATGAACATCATGGTCAGTTTTGTGCATTCATCTGAGGCCGCCCGCGTAGCACTTTGGAGTGCCCCCGAATACTGCGGATGGGTGCGCAAATTCATCCTTGAAGACCCTGAACCGTCGGTGAGACGTGAAATATGTGCCGGTTTGTATAGAATCTGCTTGGGCAACTCACAAAGCTACCAGGAGTTGTTGGCGCCACTGTTGCAAAAGCTTATCTCTTTCCTGCCTATTGCTGAAAAAATGACTAGTTTCCAGCAGTCGCACACACATTTCGTATCGGACGATGGCAAGGAACCGTATGGACCCGCGTGTCGTGACTACTTCTGGCTTCTTGCAAGACTAGTTGACACCTTAACTCCGGATATGGTGAGGGTGTCTCTAGACGATCCGAATTCGAGCGCAATAGACATCGAAGGATTGTGTCACACCGTCTCGAAAAGTATTCTAAATCGAGAATTTTATGAGACAAGACACGGCTACCAAGATGATGGACTAGTTGGCCTGATAAACCTTATGACAAATCTCGTGAAATACGACCCTCCATTTAAGTTCAGTCAGAATGCGCTCAGTTTCATTGAAAGAATTTTCGATTTCCTGTTCGATATGCCGTCGCCGGCCAATCGGCAAAAACCCAAATGCAAATCACCAACATCACGAGCTGCAGCCTATGATTTGCTAGTTGAGCTGTGTAAAAACAGTGCAAATAATTATACGCTTCTACATGGCAAGTTGCTAGAACAGCACACTCCAGGTCCACATCCTCCTTACCCATGGGACTATTGGCCGCGAGACGATGGACGATCTGAATGTGGTTACGTTGGTTTGACTAACTTGGGAGCAACCTGCTACATGGCATCGTGTATTCAGCATTTATACATGATGCCCCAGGCACGAGAGGCAGTTCTAATGGTGCCACCACAAGCGGCACAAAAGCACGGTGCAACATTGCACGAGTTACAACGAATGTTTGCTTATCTCCTTGAATCGGAAAGAAAATCATATAATCCGCGGTCGTTTTGTCGAGTTTATCAAATGGACCATCAGCCACTGAATACTGGCGAACAAAAGGACATGGCTGAGTTCTTCATTGATCTGGTGTCGAAACTTGAAGAAATGACACCCGATCTTAAGAATCTCGTCAAGAAGCTATTCTGTGGAACGTTAAGCAATAATGTCGTTTCATTGGATTGTGGGCATGTTAGTCGTACGGCTGAAGAATTCTACACTGTTCGGTGTCAAGTTGCAGATATGAGAAATTTGGGTGAATCATTGGATGAAGTGACGGTGAAGGATACGTTGGAAGGTGACAATATGTACACGTGCTCACAATGTGGTAAAAAGGTTCGTGCTGAGAAGCGGGCGTGTTTCAAGAAGCTACCACAGATTCTGTGCTTTAATACGATGCGTTATACTTTTAATATGGTGACGATGCTAAAGGAGAAAGTCAATACGCATTTCTCGTTTCCAATGCGATTGGACATGTCTAATTATGTGGAAAAAACTCTTATGCCTCATCAGTATTTAGGTAACACAATTATTTTGTAGTAGAAAAATGTTATGAAACTGAGTGCTTTTTTCTTGGTTTTGTTTTTTAGAAGACAGAAAGAATAAAGCGGCGGCGAAGAACCAAGATGCAGATAGGAAGGCAGAAGATGAAAATAGTAAAAACGAGTTTCGTGAGAACTGTGTGGAGGAGGAGGAAGAAACAAATGAGTAAGACATTTTTTCAATTCATTTGATATAACATATAAGCCTCTAGACTATAGAATAGGGCTGCAGACGTAGGGAATTCTCGATACAGTCTTATGAATACTCTGTTTACTGAAAAAAGATCTTTCTCTGTCTCGACAATACCTCTGGGGTGCTTTTTCAAGTGTGTGCAATCTTACTTAAGGGGCGCTACAGTGAAGGGCCTCAACTAACAAGCGTCCCGGAAACGCTAGGCTCTTAGCTGTCCGTTTCCAGTTTCCCAAGTTGTTCCCAAGTCCGCTTCCCTCTGTGCCCCATCTGAGTCGCGACCTTTCTCTTCTGTAACTTCCATCGGAGTGAGATTCGAATGCATGTAGACTCAAAGCCTAAGATCAGATGTGGGGGAGCTAAATCAATTTTTAGGTTTCTGGACTTGCTTATTTACTAACTTAACCGGCTCCCAATCAATGAAGGATTTCAGTCTGAGACACTGCAACCTTTCATCGAGAACGATCCCTCGCATGCACTATCCTGTCACCAAAAGACGATTACATTGGCTCGATGTGGCCGAGCCCAGTGGCGTTTTGTCCCAGGCGGTGGACAGATGTTGTTTTGTTTGTTGATAGCATGAACTTTGTTTTGTCCAGTGAATTCTACACCCACGAGCTTCGCCTGTTCTTCAATCGCTGTAAAGGCCTCAAGCACAGCTTTTGCGATCGACCGATCATGTCTATGTCGTCCGCAGAGCCTAGGAACTGGGTGGATTTGGTGAAGATAGTGTTTTCCATTCTCACAAGGCAGGTGCCTTGTGCACTGCCTGCTCCGGGACTATGTTGAAGAAATCAAATGACAGCGCATTTCTTTGTCTAAGTCCTGCTCATGTTTGAAACGACTCGGATGATCTGTTACCCATTTGCTCACTGCACTGTGTATTGTTTAGCGTTATAGCGTCATGTGGCACAGTTTGTTCGGGATCCCGAATTCAGATATCACCATCATAAGCAGCTTGAAGTCCATACAAATATGGTGGGTTTCGACTTGAAATTCGTTGGTCTTTTCCAGGATTCGCCTCAGTGTGCATATTTCGTCTATCGTTGTTCTGCTTGGCCTAAAGCCAGACTGGTACACCCAATCATTATGTTCCAGAACAGTTTAAGATGCTCGCACAGTACGTTGGATAGGATATGCAGGGATATGCTTCGGTAGTTTTTGCATGACATAGAATCGCCTTTTTTTGTAGATGGGGCTATGTAGCTTATAGACCAGTCAGTGGTTAAGCTTTTTTATTTAATTGTTCTTGAGCACCGAAATATCACAAAACTTCTTATTCCAAATACTTCCATGTCTTACAGATACGAGCTTGTTGGCGTGACAGTCCATACGGGAACAGCTGACGGTGGCCATTATTATAGTTTTATCAAAGAACGAAATGAAAATACTCAACAACTTGATCGGTGGTTCCTGTTCAATGATGCCGAAGTTAAGCCTTTCGATCCATCACAAATTGCAGCAGAATGTTTTGGTGGCGAAATGACCGTAAGTTCACATTCGTTTCAATAAAACTAAAACCATAAACCGAATTTTCTCCCTTCCATCATTCAGAGCAAAACCTACGATTCAGTTACAGAGAAGTACTTAGACTTTAGTTTTGAGAAAACAAATTCAGCCTACATGCTGTTCTATGAGCGTCGTTCAACCAACAAACAAATTTGGCAACGTTCACAAATGTCCACTGAAAATCCCTGTAGCTCACAAAATATTCTAATGCAATTGCAAATGAAAAACGCTATAGAAGATCAAGCCAAACAACTAAAAGCTACATGTGCATCACCATCAACGTCAACTAATATCAGCGATCAGAATCAATCCGATGTAAATGAGACTGAAGCCAATGCCGCTAATTTAAGTAGAAGTAATATTGAAAATTCAACGAAAGCCCATAACATGGGCTTACCACAAGCAACACCATCAACACAACAATGTGATATAGAAAATAAGAACAATAATGAAGGTAAATTTTTTTGTCGCACAAACGAAATTTATTTAAATAAAACTTAATTTATTTTAATACCCAAATAGCTGGAAATAGTGTGATATCAAGGGTTCAAGATGGGGGTCGGAAGTCTTTGCTAAGCAAAGAGCTCGAAGACTGGATATGGCAGGACAACAGACACTTTTTACAAGATAGAAATATATTTGAGCATACTTATTTTAAGTGAGTTAACAAAGGTCTATTTATTACTGAGTTGATATTTTTATTTGTAAATTTCCATTTTGTACAGTTTTATGTGGCAGATTTGTGGCCATATCCCACAGACTCTTCTTATGCAAAATGACGTTACTTGCATGGCTGCGAAACTGTCGGTATCATTCTTTATAGAAACCTTTATCCATGCAAAGGAGAAGGTATAAATATGAAACAAAAATTATTGTGTTATAAATTGAATTTGGATTTTCTTGCAGCCAACAATGGTGCTTTGGGTTGAGCTACTTACAAAGCAATTTAATGCAAGTCAAGAGGCATGCGAGTGGTTTCTTACGCACATGTCGATGGAACCCTGGTGGCCCGTTCAGGTGCTAATACAATGTCCAAATCAAATGGTCCGCCAAATGTTTCAGCGTCTTGTAATTCATGTTATTCAGAGATTAAGGTAAGAAACTGCAAAACTGAGATTTTAACAAAAAACTTAATTTTAAGTGACAAGCACGCCATGGTCGGCTGACAAATAGTTTTGTAGAATGTGAGGACACTCATCGACGCACCATCTAAAGCCCTTACAAATAAACTCCTCCAAGATCTGGCCCTCTAGGTTGGGGATCGTACGTCGGGGTGACTGCCAGGCCACGTAAAGAAAACATAGTCCCGAACCACCAACAAGCTTCAGATACGGACGGAATTAATGATAACGACCCACGTAAACAATCAAAAGGACAAAGAATTTCGGTTTTGCACTTGGAACGCTAAGTCCTTTTATAGACCACGTGCAGCCGAACAATTAGCTGAGGCCCTAGACTATCATAAAGCAGATATAATCGCCATCCATGTGATGGGATGGTCCGACCCTATGAAAATTAAAGAACTGTGATACATAGATTAGATTAGGTTAGGTGATTAGGGGTGTGCCCAGACTAAAACTGTTGCATACATGGGGGCCTACTGGTCCATTGTGATCCCCTTTAAAACTAAAAGTTAGCATGGATGCTCTTCAAAGTTTCCAATTAACCTAGACTGGCTCGTTAACGAACTAGCCTGTGTTATCTATAAATTTCCTGATGTTTGCCATTGAGACCTGTGCTAGATCATAAAATACCCCAACAAACCTGTTCCCGAAATGACGGAGTCGGTTAGTTTGGAGGTTCGGACAGTCACAGAGCAGGTGTTTAATGGTTTCTATTTGCTCCTCATCCTGACAGCTCCTACAGAAATCGAGTGCAAAAGCCCCTATCTTGTTGCCTATTGTGCCAATGGCGCAATGACCCGTTAGTACACCTATTAGGATTTTAATGTTCCTTTAGGCCATAAACTTCTAGAGATTACGCAATCGTCCCTAGACTTCCAGGAGTTATTGATTTTCTCTTTTGATTTAATGTCTCTCTTCCTCTTGAGTACCCCAATCGGGATGAGTGGTCCCCTATTTGAAATTGTGATACATGCTACGGCGACTGCTACAGGAAACAAAATCAGCCTCTTTGCATGTGGACTTATTAGTTGGGACTCGACTCAGGAGGATGGTCTTTAGATTCGACTCTGTGAACGAGCACATCACGACGATTCGCATCAAGGCTAACGTAACCAGCATTAGGCTCATCTTGGCTCACATCCCACTGAGGAAAACGATGAAGACACCAAAGACAGATTCTACGATCTCCTTGACAAGACTTATGAGCAATGCCCTAGCTATGACATTTAAATTATCCTTGGAGATTTTTATGCCAAGCTGGGTAGAGAAGAAATCTTTGGTGAAATAATCGGACGACATAGCCTAAACGACACCATCTCCGATAACACATTCAGGCTAATCGACTTCGCTGCGGAGCGATACGTTATGGTAGTAAGTACGCGATTCTTACATCTTGATATTAATTAAGGGTCATGGACATCTCCTGATCACACAACCGTCAACCACATTGATCACATTGCGATCTACTCACGATACTTCTGTCCGCCAAGGTACGTAAACACAAGAAAATGCTAAGAGGAAATTCGACGCCAAACGGCTACAGTTGCTAGAGATTGCTAGATTCTTTTCCGATCGTGTCTCCGATCCTCCTTAGAAGTCCTTGGCTGCCAGCACAAAATGTAAAGAACCAGTGGCAACACTGCCAAGCAGCTATCAGAGATGCCGCCTCTGAAGTGCTATAGTTTACACGGCCTCCGCAACGAAACCCCTGGTTTGACGATGATTACGGGTGAAGAACTCGAGTGGCTATAGAGTGCTACGACCAGAAAAGGAGAGAGGAGCACAAACTTCTCGGAAAGAAAAAAATGGGAGTATGGGAAGCGCGCTATCGTGGAGATAGAGGGATGTCACAACAGGAACGAAGTTCGAAAGTTCTACAAAAAGGTAAAACAAACCACCAGGGGTTTTACACCCCGAACCGAAGCCCGCGGGGAACATCATGACGTCGGAGTGGAACCACAGTCAGTGCTGAGGATATAGAAAGATCACTTTTCCAACATGTATAGCGGCGATGACGAGGTAGTAGACCAAAAATTCCACCCACACGATATTGACGAATTGAAGGTAGCGAAATCTATGTAAAATGAAGTCGAACAATGCCGCTGGAGATGATTTGGTAAGGTGTCACAAATGGAAGCTCAGCATTGGCCTCGTGGCAGAAGTATTCAAAGCGACTGGTAATGACTTGTTCTATAAGAAAATGTGTGAAGGAAGTTCGTTTACCAAACCTGTGAAACCTCTGTTAGCCATTATTTATTTCTGTTTTGCTCCTTCATTTGATTGCTAATGAAAATGAATTACAACATTTCTATTTGAATTTCCTTTGATTCTTCAACGTTTTTATTTTTCCAGATCCACCCACGCGAGTCATTACCTTAAAATTGAAACCGATGAGAACGGCAAAGAAACGTATGGTACATCGTCGTGCATTACAAGATTTATATCATCGCTGATACTCCTAATGGAACACGGCGCCAGACAACATTTGCGACATCTGTCTGAATTCTTCGGTCTTTTATTTGAATTTTCTAGAATGGGCGACGAAGAAACTGTGTTTCTTCTCCGTACAAATGTTATTCGTAGTGTAGCTGATTTTTATTTAGGAAATAAGAGTCAAGATTGCGTAAGTACTTGCTCTTTCAAAAACAAGAAGATGAAGATGACGTTTAAATGTGTACATTTTTTCTCTTGGTAGATCGATGTGGGTTCTGATAATGAAGACAATTCGTCCGATGAAGCATTGTCTGTGGATAAGTCGCGACCAGCATCTTTGGATAAAATGATAGCACTGGTTGCTAATTTGGTTGAAAGATCACGTGGACAAGACTTCCGACTTCGTTTATCACAAAAAGACTACAATGCGATAGCTGGTGGCAAGGTCTTTTCAAAACAAAATTCTCTAAAGATAAACCTTACAAATGTCTTGATTGCAGGGTTTTCCATTTCTATATCAACAAATTAAAGACAACATCAATCCGCATCAAACGCGACATCTCATTCATGCGCTCTGTCGATGGGATGATAGATTAGCAAATCAGATAATCACAATGCTTTTTGCATCCGTTACCAAACATACGGAGCTATGTGGACCATTTTTCAAGCTTTTAACACTGCTAACCGAGCCCCAGGGAGGTCCATCGGGTCTGCCATGTTTCTCCCAGCTTGTATTGCAACGTGTTTGGGATGCCGCCGAGTATTGTCCCCAATCTGCTTTAGATTGGCTTGCTTTTCAGGCTCCAAAGAATAAAATTGCCCACGCATGGATCCTACAATCAGCTGAAAGTTGGGTGGAACAATTTCTCTTGGCTCATAATAATTCAAGAGTTCGAAATGGTATTTCACACTTTGAAAATTTTAAAATGACAAGTTAATGTTCATTTTTATGTTATAGCTGCATCGTATTTGCTGGTATCGTTGGTCCCATCAACACCGTTTCGGGCACACTACAGGACTTATTCTCTGCATAAATTAAATAATACTATAGTATCACCAAGGTTAGTTAGATATACTCGGTGAATTCAGGGTGAATTTAAATTTATTTCCAAAAACAGAGATCTCAACAGTGATGCCCAAATTATCCTACATAATATAATAAGTTTGCTGCTGCGCTTATTGAGACCTGCCAGGTCTTACGCGGACATTGGAATCCATGGAACAACTAAACTGACATCATATTTTAGTCTCTTAACATATTGCATGGTTTCTAAAACCGAAAAACTCATGGTAATTGATTTTCAAATTGAATTTTCTAGAAGAAATCTATTGATATCGAAATATTTTTGCAGCTTGGCCCCTACATGCGATCGCTGTGGGATCTGTTTCATCCCCGGTTATCCGAACCAAGTGTCCCGGCTCATCACAACAAACATTCACTGCTTGCTTTCTGGCATCACTCGATTTTGGATTGTCCCGAAAATGCTCAAATTGTTGCAAATTGCCCCGAAATCACGAGGAATATTGCATTTAATTATATTCTGTAAGCATACACCAACAAACACCCTTATATCTGATTGGTTTTTAATTGTTCTTTGTCTACCCACATACAACAAAAGAGCTGATCACGACGATTCTGAAATAGTTGCGTATAATCGGGCGATGTTGCCAGCATATTATGGACTCTTGCGTTTATGTTGCCAGCAGAGTCGAACGTTGACACGCCAATTGGCAGCACATCAAAATCTTCAGTGGGCCTTTAAAAATATCACACCCCATCCCACACAATATCCAGGTGCCGTTGATGAACTGTTCAAACTAATGACATTATTCTCGACCAGACATCCCGATGCAACTGAACAGGAACAGCATGAAGTTTCTACTTTTAGAAGAACCACGCTATCGGCATACTTGACGGGACTGGATGCAAGAGTGTCATGGGGAACCCTAATCAACGCCCTTAGAATATTGGGTAAATATGCACATCCCAAGCTAGTTTACATGTTTTGGAAATAAAAAAAATGATGTTGATGTATTTTTAGTTGACAACGATGAAGATCGACTTCTGGTTATCTACAACGGTGGCATTGAGATGTGTTTTGAAGCTCTGCATACATTACATTCCATGCATCATGAAGCTACTGCTTGCCATGTATCTGGTGATTTGCAGGAGCTCTTGACGGAACTTGTTCTGTTGGTAACAACTCTGCGAATAAGTACACGACTCGATAGTCCACCGAAAAAGCGTCAACAGCCATTGGGACAACACAATCTTGTCAAGGGTCTTCCCGAGGCAGTGAAACGATTGGCGACTTTTCTAAATACCTACAATCCGCTGGAGATTTGTAATCTCTCGATCGATGTGCTCAGGGAGCTAGTTCGAAATCCTAACTTGGATATAACAAGCATTCTGGCTCCGATATTCACCAACTGTCATCTGTCGGCACAAAATGCTCCTAACTCTATTGGACCTTTGGGACCATACTTCCCGCGACGTGGTACCAAAGCGCCTTGGCCTTCGCTTTCAAAGAATGCTCCACGCCCCCCACGACCAATGGTTCAGATGAGCATACCGCAAAATGAAATTATTCAACGTGGCATCGATAAGGAATACGATGCACGTTTAGAGGCCTTCTACAGACCGTACCATGATTTTCTGGATGTTATGATGCGTATGGCTGTGAATACGAACCAACTTAATGAATCGCTGGTGAAATTGAGTTGTTTGGCTGCTATTGAGGCTGCTCCGTTGCAATTTAATTTGTTTCCCAAATTCTGGGTTGGAATTTACAATAACAAGAGCACAAACAAGTGAGTTGTTTTATCCCTGTTTTTTTTTTTTTTTGTAACGAACCAGATTATTGGTAGGAATACATTGATGCCATATCGTGCTTATCTAATCCACTTGAACTTTGCTTATAAATTCTAGATACGTCGAACTATTGCTAGCCAATCCAAATTTAGTTGAATATATTCACATAATCCTGCGGGACGAAAGGACATCGATGAACGATCAATATGTTAGAAACTTTATAGAAATCTATTATCCTAAGGCAAGTCTCTCAAATACAATATAACCAACAAACGGTTTAGTTAAAATAATTAAATTCAATTTTAGATCAAAACCAGTCTTCCAATTTCACGTCTATTGTATACAATTAGCTATTCATTGCATTCAAAAGTCGATCTAGATGAACTGTGTGGCGATTTATTTGCGATTCGTGTCATAGCACAGACCACAGGTGTACCAGCTTCCGTCCGTAAACAACTTAGAGCGTCCCTTAAGGCAGTGCTATCAAAGAACACATGTGATATTTCAGAAAATGGTAAGAAAAAAGGTTAGAGTGTTTAAACGGACTGATTTCTCATCATGTTTATATTTATTTATTCTTTTTTCATTTTGATTCGAATAATTTATAGAAGATGTAAGACCCAAGAAGAAAATCAAATTAAACCAGCAGCAAAATTCAATGGAAGTTACCGAAGCTGATGAAGCTGAAATCAAAAAAGCCGATGTACACAGTGAGGATGTAGTTAATTCACCAGCAACGACGACGATAACGTCTGGTAAAGAACCGACGGCTGAAGTTGAATGCTTAGAGGCTACAACACCGGCAACAACAACAACAACAACAACAGCAGTATCAGCAGTAACAGAAACTGAAACATCAACAGTTGAAACGACAACAAACACTAACGTAAATAATGCCGACGCCGTTACCGCCGAAAACAGTACAACACAAAAGACATCACTTTCGACATCAATGGCCTCATCGAATGCAACAACCGAAGAGGAGCCCAAACCCCTAGATGAGAGCAACGACGCTGATGACGAGGAAGACGATGAAGAAGTCAAAGAACTTCGAAGGCAAAAGGAGCTTCTGAGGAAATCGGTCGAGGAGAAACTTGCTGAAGAACGCCTCAAAGAGACACAATTGCTGCTCACCATTGAGAATTACATCAAATCGATTCTTGATCTCATTCAAGACGATGACATGTCCGAAGATGATGGATCCCAAGACAATAACCCACCGGAAACAACACCACCATCGGCCCAAAATATAGTTTCGTGTAGTAGACAGGCCGACATGGTCGCAACCGATACGCCAGCAGCCGTCGTCTCTGCCACCGCCATAGAGATAAACTCCATAGCGAACGCTGCAAACTCCACTGCTGCCAACGATGAAACGAAATCAGGCAGTGAAAACATAGAATAGGTGTCCGTTAGATCCCCACATTGTGTTTTGTTATGTTATATATTTGAATTGTTGAATCGTCGTCTTGCAAAATCTTTTCACATCTCCCAAATAACAAAAGAACAACCCAAACTCTCACTGTTGAACAATTTTATTTTATGATTTGCGTTGTTCAGTGTTTTTCATTTTAAATTTTATTTTTACGACATTGATTTACAAAAACTAATAACAAAAAAAAAAAAAAAGAATAATCGCTTGATACATAACGTTAAGAAAAAATTGTATTATATTGGTTAAATTATTTATTCATTAAAATTTACTGCATTGGAAAACTTCATGATAAATAATGAATGTTTCATACGGACGCGTTTGTTTAGAAAAAAAAAATACATATTATAATAATAAATACTTTTTTCTCATTTCTCTTTAAACCATCATGTTCTATAGAATTAATATGAATGCAAAATAGGGAGAGAGAGAGACAGAAAGGAAAATGCGTGTACGATTTGTAATTATTTTATTTCCTCACCATTAAAGCTAAAAAATATAAATACACACCATTTTTACAAAATTTAAAAAAAAAGAAAAGAAAAGAGTGAAACTTTTTACTCCATGATGCTTTGGTTATATGAAAAAAAAAAAAAAAACAAAATTTAGAAAGCAGAAACAAGTACTACAATAATTGGTCCATAGTTGTACGGATCAATTTATAAGAAACTAAACTAAGCAAAAACAAACAAATAAAAATAAAACAACGTACTTATAAATGTTTTTATTATGTATATGATGTAAGGAGTAATAAAATAAGTTTATGTTAAAAATCAATTATGAAATCTATAATTTGTAACAAACTAAATTTTAGAGGGATGTAAAAGAGAAACACAAGTTTGAGGCAGATGTGGTTGAACGCTCAACATACTGTGTGGGGTAGCAATATGAACAAAACGATAATGCTTCTGCCAGATCCAATGATCACGAGAGCTATACAAAGATGCAGAAAAAGAAACCTACACCACTTAATGAAATGTTCAAGATTGTAACCGAAGTGGCTTTTATTTTACCGAATTTAATTTTATTCGATCGAAAATTGACAAAATTACGAAAAGAAAAAAAAAATGCGAAACCCACTGGACACCGACCGACGACGACGACACCTCTCGGTGAAGCCAATGTTAGAACTTGTAAAGTAATTCACCACATCCAAAGAAAAAGACGTAGAAACATATCGAGAGCACTAGTAACCTAGACCGTCTTCGTAATAGCAAAACAAGTATAACGATGGGGTGTGTCATACAACTCGCAAGTTGGTGTAGACGGAGTTTGAACACAAAGAGAAAATGTAGGGAGATTTTAAATCAAACAATGTTTAATATCTAAAGTATTAACT
>CAKKXW010000003.1:78701917-78719964 GCA_920937365.1 Sphaerophoria rueppellii
AAATAGAAATCAATTTTATTCTTGAAAAATGTATTTTCCCATGAAATTAATCCATAAAAATATGAAAAGTGCAACTCATAAACATTTGCCTCTAGTTAAGTGTTTTTAATTGTGCTCAAATACCCCGAGAAATTCTCTAAAACAACTTATAAAGTTCCATGGCATCAAACTAGGCAACGACCACGACGAAAAAAAAATCAAAAATGGTGCATCGCACCCTATAAACTCGTAATTTTTTCCAAAAGTTATTTTTGTTGAAAAATGTTTGTCTAATAACTGTGATTGTTTTTTAATAAACGTAAACAAAAAATAAAAGTTGTGAAGAAAATTATAAAAAAAAGTAAGGTGCAACAAAATATGATAACATACAAAAACAATGGCATTGGCCAGGTTTCCCCTGCAAACGCGACATCGAATAACACCACTCCCGTCAAGGCTTTCGTCAACAATTCCCAAATGCAGCAACAAATCGTTAATATACAAAATCTGCAGAATTTACCGCACCAGTTCATTCAAGCGGGCAATCAGACGGTGATTCAGAATCCATCGGGCAACAACATGTTTTCGATTGTACAGCCAATGCAAACGGTGACCATTGACGGACAGGAGGCTTTCTTTATTCCGAACATAAATTCACAATTGACTGGAGCACAGCCAATCAATATTAATGGACAACAAGCATTCCTCGCCCCCAATGGCCAGATTATCCGGGCTCCGCTTCCGTCTGCCCCAGGCAGCGCTGTCCTTCCTGCCCAATTCATCCAAAATATCGGTCAGACAATGCAGTTGCCTGGTCAGGCGACATCGGCAGGCGGAAATGGAGAAGCTATGCTAACGATTCCAGGAACCAACATCCAGATACCGATTGCTCATATAACCAACGCCAATACTGTGGTCCAGCAGAGTGCAGGCAACAACCAGAATGCAGCCGCACAACAGCAGGCCCAGCAGCAGCAACAACAAGGGCAGTCGCAGTCACCGCAAAGTAGTTCTCAGGCTCAGAATCAGGCAAATCAGCAAACTACAACCACTGCGTCCCTACCAGCGACGATAACAATTCCGGGAACAAATATAACAATACCCACTTCTATGGCAGCGGCCAATGGTCTTCTCGGTAACATCGGCAATCTCCTAGGCCAAAATATAAACACAATCAAGGTGGAGGGTCAGAATATTCAGTTGCGTCAGGCAGGAGCTTCCATTCCGCATGTGGTGCAGTTTCCCTCGGCTCCGATTGCCCAAACTGTTGCCGTTCAGATTCCCATCCAAACAGGCAATGGCCAGACCATCTACCAGACAGTCCATGTGCCCGTGCAACAGTTGGGAATGCCCGGTTTGGTGCAACAGTCGCCTCAGATGCAGATTATCCCTCAATTCACCCAGTTTGCTAATGTCATCACGCCTAACGGCCAAATCCAGCAGGTGCAGCTGGCGCCGCTTAATCCAATGACACTGCATGCAGCCCAGCAGCATCAGAATGTGATCATAAACCAATCGAATTTACAGAATGTTGCAGCAGCGGCGGCTGCTGCTGCAGCTGGCCAAGGCAGTTCGCAGGGCAATCAGCAAGGCAGTGGGTCGGCCTCGGGCAGTAGTAACCAGCAACAGCAATCGAATCAGAGTCAACAGCAGGTAATATACGTTTTTTAGGTTTTCTTTCGGAAACAGACCACTGATCGTAGATAGACTAATCCAAAACTGTGGCAATTTCCTAAAACTTCTTATTTTGTTTCATAATTTAGGCACAGCAAGAAGCAAATGCTCAACAGCAGCAACACCAACATAATCAGCCTATAACGATAACAAATGCCCAGGGCCAGCAATTAACTGTAATCCCAGCACAAGCCCTGCAGCAATTTCGCCAAGCAGCACCGGCCAACACGAGCAACATAATTCATTTGCCAAATCTGCCTGGCCTGCAAGCGTTGCCAATTCAAAATATACCCGGCATTGGAAACGTTCAAATAATCCAAGCTCATCAACTGCCCCAGAACCTTCAGGGTTTCCAGAGTTTTCCCGGTGCGCAGGTTATATCCGCAAATGTTGCCCAACAAAGCAACAACCAACAGAACCAACAGCAACAGGGGCAACAGCAACAGCATCAGCAAGTCATTGTTACGGCTTCAAAAAACGAGGCGCACTCCCCTCCCCAAATAACTCAGACGCTAATTGCGAACATTAAACAAGAGCCGCCAGATATAAAATGGGTAACAGCCACAGCAGCTACGCCGCAACAACAACAGCAGCTGCAACAGCAACTGCAGCAGTTGCATGCAGTTCAGCAGCAGCAGCAACAGCAGTTGCAGCAGCAGCAGGCTCAACAGCAGGCGCAGCAGCAGCAACAACAACAGCAACAGCAACAACAACAGCAGCAAGCAATGCATCAAAATTCAAACTCCAGCATCACAGTGACAGAAGTTTCCACTCCAAGTCCAATCCACGTTGCGGGGTCGCCGCAACAAAATACCCAGCCCGCTTTTACCACTGTATCCGTCGGAAACACAAACATAATGCAAATACCAACGACCAGTTCATCGTCTGCCGGTCAACAGCAGCAGCAGACAGCGAATACTCCGGCTTCGACCCAGCAACAGGGCCAAACCTCGGTGAATGTCAACATCAGCGTCAATGAGAGCTCAAGCGAAACAAAACCCCGACTCAAGCGTGTTGCATGCACATGTCCAAATTGCAAAGAAGGCGAAAAGCACTCCGACCGAAAGAAGCAACACATCTGCCACATACCCGGCTGCAATAAGGTCTACGGCAAGACCTCACACTTGAGAGCCCATTTGCGATGGCACACCGGCGAACGGCCCTTTGTATGTTCGTGGCTCTTCTGTGGCAAGCGGTTCACAAGATCCGACGAATTGCAACGCCATCGTCGAACTCACACTGGCGAAAAACGATTTCAATGTCGCGAATGCAACAAGAAATTCATGCGCAGCGATCATCTCTCCAAGCACATTAAAACCCACTACAAATCGTCCCGTTCGCAGCTCGATCTGATGGACACGTCCATCAAAGAGGAGAAAGAACTCGAGGGTCTTGTGGCTGGCCTAGGCCATATGACTGGTGCAAAAACCATAACCACTTCGAATGGCATTGTTACAATTGAATTGCCATCGGTTGCAGGCTCAACAAGTGATATGGGTGGTAATCTCAGCCAATCGCCGGAAAACTCATCGGATGGTAGCTGTGGCGAGGATGACAGTGGCGACGACGAAAAAATGATGATCACAATTGGCGAAATGCCCGAAATGGTGGGCGAGAATTCCAACTAGCATACGGGCACCCTGTTCATGGAACAGTTTGGGAACTTCGATTCCAGTGGAAAGTTTACCTTCGAAGAGTTTTAATTCGCTTGCACATAGCGTTTGATTGCTACCCTCCTTCCCCCTACTCAGCTCTGTACATAGATAGTTTTTTTTTTATTTTCCTTTCATTCATTTCAAATTGCTTAAACGAATTTGTTTGTTTTTTTTTTTGCAAATTCCCCTTCGCACGCCTAACATCAATTGTATCATAATAATTCTATGAATTGAAGCTCCTTGATTGTTCTTGAAGTTCTCACAAGAAATGAGAAGCTAACTTAAGTGAAAAGATCATGAAAACTCGCACTATTGTGCTTTTTTTTTCTCATTTAACAGAAAATTTATGTATTTTTTTTTTCAAATCGGTAGAATAATGATTTTTTTTTCTTGTTTAAAATTTAAATTTTATTATAGGAATATAAAAAATATATTTACATATATTGCAGGATTATTTTATTTGACAGGAAAGGACAAGCTCGTTAATTTTGTGTTCCCTTTATTCCCAAAACTAAAATTAAGCAGCTGCGGGCGAAATTAGAAAATTACGAAATGTATAAACAAAATTAATACTTTTTTTATTTTTAAAATTAAAGAAAAAAAAGGGGAAAACATCAATTGCGAAACGCAATTGATGTTACACTTTTAAGTTTAACTGTTTAAAAAAAATAAAGAAAAAATTAAGTAAAAAAAAAGAAAGTCGATATCGTTAGCTCATGTATGATTATTATATTTTTAGTTGGTGTAACGTATTGTAATATTCGGCTTGGTCCGACAATTAAAACTTATTCACTTTTCAAATAAAACACAAATTCACTTTATTTAAATCACTCACAAACTTATTTATTCAACACTTTCAATTATTACTTTCAAACACAGTGTCTTTACTTTATAGCAGTTCACATTCGATTAATTTTGCTTCGACACCGAGCGGGTATTTATACAACTCAAATAAATTCGAGAAACTACTAGGTTCTAGTAGGCGCTGAAACTTCTCGATGCTTAACGAAGTTCCCCTCTTAACCACTAGAGTGTATACACAATTACTTACAACTACAAATAAAACTTTTGCTACATAACTATTCAGCAATTAGACAATATTAGAGTGACAGAGATAGATAGTGTGTACACATTTAAGTATAGAGATATAAAGAGGCGGAGTTACAAAGTGTGTACACATTACAATAGATTGACATATATAAATATAGAGGTGTATACATATTACAGTATTAATAAAGTAATAATTACTAAACATTATTGAAATTGTGTTAGCGTACATTGTTTTGAACGAACAGTATTCGGGTTGTAGAAAGATTCGAGGCACCACATAGGAAAAGAATCTGGTTTTTAAACAGAAGTCTCTATTTGCCATTTGCTATTTGGGTACCCCAATCGGGACGAGTGGTCCCCTATCTGAAACTGTGATACATATTACGGCGAATGCTACAGGAAACAAAATCAGCATCTATTTGTATGTGGACTTATATTCGGGACTCGACTCAGGAGGAAGGTCTTGAGATTCGACTCTGAACGAACACGTCACGACGATCCGCATCAAAGCTAAATTAACCAGCATTAGCCTCAACTTGGCACAAACCCCCACTGAAGAAAAGGATGATTACACCAAGGACAGGTTTTAAGAGCTCCTCGACAAGACCTATGGGCAATGCCCTAGCTATGACATTAAAATCGTCCTTAGAGATTTTAATGCTAAGTTGGGTAAAGAAGAAATCTTTGGTGGAATAGTCGGACGACATAGCCTACACGACACCACCTCCGATACGTATTTAGGCTTATCGACTTCGCTGCGGGCGACATAATGGTAATGGTAGAAAGTACGGGTTTCCCACATCTTGATATCCACAAATCTCCTGACCAATCAACCGTCAACCAGATTGATCACATTGCGATTGACGCAAGACACTTCTCTAGCATGCAAGATGTCCGCACATTCCGAGGTACCAACATCGATTTGGACCACTACCTTGTTGTAGCCAAGGTACGAATGCGGATATCCCGGTCAAGGCTAAAACGCGAAAATGCTAAGAGGAAGGTCGACGTCAAACGGCTACAATCGCAAGAGATTGCTAGATCCTTTTCCGATCGTGTCTCAGAAAATCTCTTCAGAAGTCCATTGCTGCCAGCACAAAATATAGAGAACCAGTGGCAACACTGCCAAGCAGCCATCAGAGATGCCGCCTCTGACGATGAGTGCCGGCGAGCACATGCAGCTAAACAAGAGGCATACAAAGCGGCGCTGCAAAGAAGGACACGAGCAGCTCGTGAGCTCTACGAGCAGTAAAGAAGTGAGGAGCATAAACTTCTCAGAAAGAAAAAAAGGGAGCATGAGAAGCGCGCGATCGAGGAGATGGAGGGATGTCACAACAGGAACGAGGTTCGAAAGTTCTACAAAAAGGTGAAACAAACCTCCAGAGCTTATACACCCCGAACTGAAGCCTGTAGAGAACATCATGGGAACATAGTAGTAGAACCGCAGTCAGTTCTGAGGATATGGATGACCATTTTTCCAAGCTGTATAATGGCGATGATGACCAAAACTCCGTCAGCAATGCAGAACCATTCAATTTGGGTGCGGAAGGCCAACAATTCTACCCACCCGACCTTGACGAAGTGAAGATAGCGATATCTAAACTTAAGTCGAACAAAGCCGCTGGAGCAGACGGGCTAGCCGCCGAACTGTACAAAGCACCGTATGCCCGATCCTCAAAAAGGAGAACCCCTGAACTGCACCAATTACAGAGGTATAAGTCTCCTTAACATCGCCTATAAGATCTTGTCTGCCGTGCTGTGTGAACGTCTGAAGCCCTTCGTCAACAACCTGATAGGTCCTTATCAGTGTGGCTTCAGACCCGGAAAGCCCACCATTGATCAAATATTCACTTTACGGCAGATCTTGGAGAAGACCCAGGAACATCAAATCGATACCTTTCACTTTTTCCTCGATATCAAAGCCGCGTATGACAGCGTCTATAGAAACCAACTATATAGAGCAATGTCTAGTTTTGGCATCCCAGAAAAACTCATCCGTGTGTGTAAGATGACAATGGAAAATTCACGCTGTTCCATCATGGTCGGAAAAAACCTAATGAACGCTTTTGATGTCAAAAAAGGTTTTAGACAAGGCGATGCGTTGACAAGCGACTTCTTCAACATCATTCTTGAAAAGATTGTGCAAAGCTAAAACGTCAACACCAGAGGCACAATCTTTCAAAAGTCCGTCCAGCTACTAGGATACGCAGACGACATTGACATAATTGGAAGAACACAGCGTGATGTCAGTGGAGCGCTTGTGAGTCTTTAGACGGAAGCCATCAAGGTGGGTCTAGCGGTTAACGAGGGCAAGACCAAGCTAAGGCTGTCGACAAGAAAGGACTACCAACATCGAAGTCTTGGAGCAAACGTCAACAAAGACAGATTTAACTTCGAGGTAGTTAAGGACTTTGTCTACCTGGGATCCGCTATCAACTCAGACAACAACACCAGCACTGAAATCAAACAAAGGATCACTCCTGCCAATCGCTGCTTCTTTGGACTTAGAAGGCAATTGAGTAGTAAAGTTCTCTTCCAAGCAACTAAAGTGACACTCTACAAAACTCTCATCATCCCGGTCCTCATGTATGGTGCAGAGACATGAACCATGACTTTGAGAGAAAAATTCTTCGAGAGATTTTTGGTCCTATCAGCGTTAATGAAGAATGGAGACGAAGATTCAACCAAGAGCTGTACAGCGGCACTGACCTATCCAGAAAAGTTAAGGTCCAACCACTTAGATGGTTGGGTCATGTTGAGCGAATGTTTCCATTCGCTAATGCTCGGGCTCGTAGAGTCTTCGAATCCAACCCGGAAGGACGTCGCAGAAGAGGAAGACCGCGACTCAGGTGGAGCACACAGGTGGTAGAGGACCTGAACCAACTTGGCGTGCTAAACTTGGGTCATCATTTGGATCAAACAGAACTGGCCTTTAAATCCAATCAACATTTTGACGTTTGATCGAATACTAATTACTAATAAAAAAGCACACAAATATCACAAAGGATTTAAGACATCAACAAATTAGATCCAACAAATGAAATTAAAAAAAAAAATGAAAGATAATTTTGTATCAACTGCACCAAAAACTTTGAACATGGAATGTTTCTCCAGAAGAAGAAGAATAAAGTCAATTCGTAGTAACGCACCAACAATGCATCCATCAAATATCAGAATGACCTCGGAACCAAGAAAAAAATGTGAGTTCTTGAAACCTGTGTCAAGCCAAACAAATAAAAGAAATATTATCAAGATTAAACTCGGTAAGTTAAAAAAATTATAAATTACTATTTCATAAGAGCCTACAGTGCCGAGCAAATTAAGATTTAAATATATTTATACGCTCAATCAAGGAGCACCTCCAGAACCCAGGTGGCATTACATTTTCACTCTATTTCTCCAATAATTTGCTTTCATTTTCTTTTTTTTTGTATATGAATTTAGTAATTCTATTTTATATTTTGTATTATATTACTTTTCTTTTTCTACTCTTAATATATTAATATTAATTTCATTAAACTTTCAAACTATATAATATTATTATTATTATACTTAATTGTACCCATGTAAATTTGTTTAAGCCATGAATGAGATAGAATCTCAAGGCTTATGTTATGAATAAATAAACTAAACTAAATTTTAAAATAATTTATTTTCGTTAGTATGACTCACTTTTTCCTGCCTTTACTGTATCGTGCACTATGTTGGGCTTTGTAACATCTGGATGCCTATTGTTTCGCTTATTTTACTTGGCCCCCAAACACTTCGTTTTTCACACTACAAATTTTGTTTAATTCGCCAAACTTTTATTTTTTTACTTAGTTTTTCGATCACTTCGCCCCACTTCGCGAATTTTAACGCCCTTGGGCTCTTAACATCCACAAAAAACAAAAAAAAAAAAAATAAACGATAATTAAAATCGAAGTGAACAAAAACGAAATAATAAAAGGCCAAGTGAACTTAAGACCAAATAATAAAAAGTCAAAATAATATAAATACGAAGTGAACAAAAACAAAATAAACCAAAAACGACAATATGATAAAGCAAAGTATATTAAAATATTTGAGACAATCAAAATGTGAAAATGTACAGTTGATGTGAAAAATTTAGTTTTGAAATCCCGCTTAGTCGAAATCCCTATAATACCGCTTTTTAAAATCCCGACTGATCCCGTTTAATCCCGCCAACTTCGTTTTTATACTAATACATTAGCATTATCCTGAAAAAGGGATATCCTCTAAACATCGCCTACAAGATACTGTGCCGTAATATGTGAACGTCTGAAGCCTTTCGTCAACAATCTGATTGGTCCTTATCAATGTGGCTTCAGGCCAGGAAAGTCAACCATCGACCGAATTTTCACGTTGCGCCAGATCCTGGAAAAAACCAATGAACTCCAAATCGATAGCCACCACCTTTTCATCGATTTCAAGGCCACGTATGACAGCATCTACAGAGCCGAACCTTACAAAGCTATGTCTAGTTTTGGCGTCCCTGCCAAGCTCGTTCGCTTGTGCAAAATGATGATGGAGAACTCACTCTGCTCCATCAGGGTTGGCAACGAGCTTACGGAATCTTTCGACGTCAAAAAAGGATTCGGACAAGGCGATGCACTGTCATGCGATTTCTTGAACATCGTTATTGAGAAGATAGTGTAAAACTACCTTCCAAAAGACTGTTCCAATTTCTTGCGTACGCCGATGATATTGATATAATGGGAAAACACAGTGTGATGTCGATGGCGCCTTTGTGAGAATTGAGACAGAAGCGGCAAAAGTGAGTTTAGCGGTAAATGAGGGAAAAACGAAGCATATGCTGTCTTCGAGGAAGGACACCCAACACCGACGGCTCGGACAGAACGTCACAATAGACGCATACAACTTTGAGGCAGTAAAGGAGTTTGTCTATCTAGGCTCCGCTATAAACACGGGCAATTAAACCAGCGCCGAGATCAGACGAAGAATAACTCTTGCTAATCGCTGTTTCCTTGGGCTAAGAAAGCAACTGAGTGGAAAAGCCCTCTCTCGAGCAACTAAGGTAAAATTGGACCTAGCCAGAAGGGTCAAGGTCCAGAGACTCAGATGGCTCGGTCATTTAGAGCGGATGGACACCAATGCTCCGGCCCGGAAAGCCTTCGACACTATTCCCGAGGGACGTAGGAGAAGAGGAAGACCACGACTCAGGTCCAGCCTCAAGTGGAAGAGGACCTCAATCAACTTGGAGTGCAAAACTGGAGACAGCTAGCTAGGGACCGATCTGGCTGGCGGAGACTGTTGATTGAGGCCCAAGTACACAACGATCAATAAATTAAAATATGTTAACTTTTCCTAACTCATAGATGTTATTATCGTAATGCCCGTAGCTTAGGGTGGTTGGGTGTTGTAGGATCTGGGGGCGTATGCTGTAACTTTTTCTACACACCAAGTGCTTACTTTACCTCCTCGTGGTAACCACCCGGTACTGGTTACATCTCTAGATATAACTTGCGAAACTTATAAGCGCGGTGCAAAACGGAGAAACAGAAGCACCTTATCAACGGCCCAACAAATTTGGAGGTTAGTGGGCTAACAAACCCTCCACAGTAAAAAACGTTACGAGAGAGACACCAGCCTCGGATAATGACCCCCTCTTATGGTAACCAGACCCGGAACGACAACGGACTATGCATTGAGAGTTTATACCTGAACAAACATCAATCCCACAAATGACACCTTAGTGGAGATCCGAAGAAGAACTACCCTAGCAAACCGCTGCTGCTTCGGGTTGGCCAAACAACTGGGTTCAAAACTCCTCACTCGAAATACAAAGCGTCTGCTATACAAAACTTTGATTTTACCAGTCCTACTCAACGGCGCCGAGTGCTGGACGATAAGTAAAAAAGGGGAATTGATACTAAGCACTTTCAAGAGAAAAATTCTCTGACGGATTTTCGGTCCCGTATGCGACGTTTTTGAATGGAGAAGAAGGTTCGATCGAGAACTGTATCAGCTGTACCAAGATGTGGATGTAGTCCAGAAGGCCAAGAAAAGACGACTACATTAGCTCGGCCTCATCGAGCGAATGGACGACAACGCTCCAGCCAAGAAAGTCTTCTCATCCCAGCCCCCAGGTTCGAGAAGACAAGGAAGACCGAACCTACGGTACAAGGACCAAGTGAATGCGCTGCCAGAGCGCTTGGTTTCGGCGACTGGAGAGTGCAAGCGAGGGATCGTTCGCGATGGAGGGCTGCAGTGTCTCAGGCTGAGATCCTTCATGGATTGTGAGCCGGATAAGTAGTGTCCGTAGCTTAGTGGTTAGGTGCGTTGGCTACTAAGCAGAATGTCGTGGATTCGAGTCCTACTCGTGTCCATAGTTTTTATTTCATCTTTCACGGGCCCCTAACTCTTGCGAAGAACTGAAAAAACTTCCAGGAGCATCATCTGTCATGAAAAAGTGTTTCTCAACTTTGCCGTTCGGCAAAAATTGTTGTCGCCAATTTAGGAAAAAGATAGCCCAATTTCCGATAAATAGCCCAATCTGGCAAGCCTGATTGAGAGAAGAAAAAAGAACACGATTACGAATTACGATCAGTAATTTCAGTATGCTTTCCGGTTTCAGCATGCAACATGAATGGTCATGGCGGTATGTACAACGTGGGAAAATAAATCAATTCGTGTGTATAAATCAGTGCCGGTGCGCTTGTAATTTGGGAGCGAATTTGTTTCATTTCTATGAAGTGAGTGTTTAGCAGCCAGCTCTGCCTAATAAAAAGCTCTCGCATAAGGCCTTCAGTGACATTTTTTCTTGAATGAACTATAGCCAATTCGATTTACGATAGTCTCCTCCCCTCCCCAGTAGCGGTTGTAGAGGACATGTAGAAAAACTCATGGAATTATTGCCTTCTTTCTTGGTTGCACCAAGAGAAGGCCCCGAAGTTTTTTTTCTCAAATCGCCTATATGACTGTTAATTTTCAAAAAAGATAACGATGTTGTTACACAAATCTGGGGCAATACCACTCAAAATACGAGAGTTATGATTTAACGATTTTCTTATCTTTCGTCTTATGAATAAGATTTACTAATTTTTAAGATAAAAACAAACAAAAAATCACACATCAATACGTTTGTGTATGTCTGCACCACACAGTGGCGTATTATCCTAAGGCCAAGCTAGGCATGTGCCTAGGGGCGCGAGGCAACAAAAGGGCGCACGGTTGCAGTGTTTATTACAAGCGGCCAATTAATCGAGTTCATATATATTATGTGGTTGTTAAAGAAGCAAAATTATGAACTCTAACCTCAGAAGCCACTTATGTTAAAAAAAAAAAAATCGGTCCTGAGCAATTCCAATTACAGTGTAAAGCGGTTTGCTGATTAGATTTGGCTACTCGCTAATCGATTTTGCTTTGTTCTAATTTTTTAAATGTCTTAGAATATTGATTTTACTTAACGTAATGGTCGAATTTCATCAGCGGATGGCAAAGATTTTGACGGATTAAAAACCTAGTTTTTCTGCTCTTTAAGTACAGGGTGTCCGCCGGGAAGGTACACTACTTTGTTAATAATGTTTGATTAAATGAAAGAGAATGGGATCTTATATTGATCAATTTGTTATTCAATTTCGGAAATTATGTTTGGATTACAAAATCAGGTAAATGCCCGTCCTTTTGAGCTCACTTTTCATTATATTCTCACACATTTCACGATTTATTTCATTAATTTCATCGCTAATATTGTGTTTGAGTTGCTTTTCAGATATCCCCACAAAAAGAAGTTCGGAGCAATCAACCAACATTAGATACCATTTCTTGAAATAGCTTGTTATGTGGAAAGAGGTCTCGCAGTAATTCCATTGTAATCTGTATGCGAAATTATAAAAAAAAAAAAAAAAAGTTGTGGCGTTAAAAAGTTTTAAATCATATCATTATATCGCTCCCCATCCACATTTACCGTTACGCCGTTTTGGTTTTCATAGAGGTAAGGTCCAATGATTCCTCCTGACCAATTTGCACACCACACTTTTAATGGATGCCTCATCACTCATTATGATTTTTTACAGTAATCGATGATTGATAAAACACGTTGGTTTATCAAATATTTGTTCATAATAAATTTGCAACATTTCTATTTTACGACTTCCAAATATGAACTGTCAAGACTAATTTTTACCAAAATTGCGGCAAAACAAAGTAGTGGCAAACCGAGTTGCAAATTGGTTTGCAAAAAACCAATTAGAGTTAACTTGGTTTACAAAATTTACTATTCGGCACATCATTTATTAAAATATTTTAAACCGAGATCGTAAGACCTTTGGGACGATGTCTATCGATCACATGTAAACTTGTTCTCTTTTTCCTAGGCCCCCACTCAACTCTTTTTGTAAGGCTGTGATGTTCTTTTCTTTTTCTCAGCTGAGGTAGGTCAGCGGGTCCAGGTTTCTCCGAGGAAAGAACAAATAAAACTCGGTGTTTAAAGAAAGATTCGGTTCTAATTAATTATTGTAGTAAGAAAGTTTATAAACGGCGGATTCCTAGAACAAACGGCGGCGGATGGGATTCAATCCCTAGTTCTAGGAATTTAACGGCGGGATAACTTCCCTAGTCCCGACGGCACATGAGATTCAATCCCTAGTCGGAACACTAATAATACTACTTGTACTACAATGGACGAAATTCAACCCCTAGTCTAGACAATACTTACAGTGGTATAATTTCCGTATTCCCGGCGGTACATGGGATTCAATCCTTAGTCGGAGCAACACCTACTACAAATACTATAATGGGATACTTCCCTAGCCTTGACGGAATGATGGGATTAAATCCATAGCCAAGGCGATAAACAAAACCAAGAAAATAATGGGATAATTTCCCTAGCCTTGACAGAACGGTGGAATTTAATCCCTAGTCAAGGCGATAAAGGCCGAAACAAAATTTTATTTGAGGCTTCTTATGGTGCTAACCAAATAATGCCTCAGGAATACTCTTTGATAAAATATATTTATCGAATAGAGCACCTAGCAGGTCGGAGACTGAATGAAGTCTGATTTTTACCATCGATATCGCTCCTACTTCATAGATTTCGAGTAACAAGTAGGAGTGAATTGAAAGAATACAGAAAAGTATACATCATACAGTTGCACATGCGACCATGTAACTTCTGTGGTGCTGCATGTCTGGTATCGTTGTTTGTGTGCTTTTGTTGTTGTTTTATTTTGCACTCTGCTATTGACGGGCGGTTGTTGTTTGTATGGCTGTCGTTTGTTGTTGTTTTGCTTTCGTTTGTTGTTGGTTGTTGTTTTCTTTCGGTGCTAAGTTGTGTGTTGTTGTAACTTCGTTACAAGGCACAGGACTATAATACGAGTTATTTCTAATATAGGGGCGCCGCCGATGAGATGCTTGCCCTCAACGTTTAATCCGCCACTGCCACCACTTACACACAATTAAATATTTTGAACAGATTAAGATACACAAAATTAAAGTCTCTGAAAACAAAAAATAAGTAATACACAACTGACAAATGCGATAAGATGCCAGAACGATATGTTAGGTGCTTTGTTTATTGAGTGAGATAACAAAACAAACCAAATTTGATAACAACTCCAGACACTCCCTTATTCATTTACAAAAGAAAATACAATTTCTAAGTATTTTGTGTATTTTCTCCTCAATGCAAGAAAGAAGTCGTAGAATTGTAGCGTTTTCCAAATCGTAAATCGTAGTCTCCCTTTTTTTATTTTGTTCCAGCAATCTACCACTGCCATACAAAAATAGGTATATGATTGAAATATGACGTCATTGTCCGCATTCACTTAATTGAATAAAAATGAATGCATGTAGACAACTTATTTAATTATTTAGAGTAAAACTCGACAAATGAAGCCCTAATTACTTGTGTGTTTGTCGCTGCAGTTAACGTTCTTTTAATTGGAGTAGATGAATTGTTATCGTTAGTTAAGCATGTTTTGATTTATTCTTAAGAAATAGCTGAGTGAATATTAGACCTTCAAGTATTTATCCACAAATTCTTACATCGACGCTATTTTAAGCTTCAGAAGAGCCAACAAAAGTCACGTCCCCAACCCTGTTCTCAAAAAATGACTGCAAACATCGCCAAACACCGTGTTTTGAGTACTTTGAGATTAGCATACCTCGGAAACCTAAGTTACTAGAACAATTGTAGGTATGTCCTGATTTAGTTTCAACGTAAACAAATTATACAAGAAATGATGTGTCTCATCCTTGTGGCAAAAATGTTGTTGAACATTTTTTTTTTATAATCAACGCGCACTCAAGAGCTTTTTTCATTACCCTTTATATGCCAAGAGCACGGTGCGAGTATTAGGGAAAGGATAGAGGATGTAAATAGGAGATGTCGGTGAACATTGGTTTTGAATTCTTGAATATTGCAATGGCTGGGAAAGACAGAGTGTGGAAGCGAGTTCCACATTCGCGTAGTACGGCTAAAGAACTATTCTCTGTACATGACTGTACGTCCGAAGTTGGGCTCAAGGGTGAACTGATGGGCATTCCTATAGGCGCCGAGTATTACGGTGGAATATCTTAGGTTTAGGAATGCAACTGGCTATTTCACTAGAGCATATACCGTTGAAGTATCGGTAAAATAGGTTGAGGTATGTGACATTACGCCGATGTTCGAGCGATGCAACACCGCATATGTGTTCATTCCATAAGAGGTGGTCAGTAATGCACATACCTAGAATCTCGAGATGTTCGGTCTGATGCAAGTGCCACTCATGGACAGTGGCAGGGAAGGTTTATCTCATTTTAACGATACAATACAGCATTGAGTTTTCGAAGCATTAAACTCTACTGGGTTTTTTATTCCCCATTGGTCATTGTACAATGCTGTCAGAGTTTAATGAGCTTATCATATTTTGCCGTTGCAGTTCCACATCGGAGAGGAGGGATGTGAGTCTGGGAACGAATATGAAAAGATAAGGGTACTATCGTCAGCGAAACAATGAATTGGATTAGAAGTTACAGACAAGAGATCATTTATGAAAATGAGAAAGATGGTCGGAGACAAAACGAAGCCCTGGGGCACACCAGCATTTATATTGTGGGTTTCAGACTTGAATCCGTCCAGTACAACTTGTATTGAACGGTTCGAAAGAAAGTTTCTAATCCAACGAAAAAGGGATTCATCGATACCGAAGGCACGCATTTTTGATAAAAGAGCAAGATGCCAAACTTTATCAAATGCCTTTGAAATATCAAGTGCAACAATCTTATTTTCTCCAAAACGATGTAAAGGTTTGTTCCACTGTTCGGTGAGATAAACCATCAGATCACCAGTGGACCTGTTGCTGCGAAAGACGTACTGCCGGTCATTAAGAAGCTTTCGGTCTTCGAGGTATTTCTTGAGGTGATAGTTTATCAGCGTTTCCATGACCTAAGAAAGAAGGGACGTAAACGCTGGACAAATGCTGTTTTGCAGAAGAATAGGATAGATGGAAAAGCTTACGCAATGGTTTTGCCAGCGTGGAAAAACAGCTCTTCAGAATAATAGCGGGGATACCATCCGGACCAGCGGATTTATATATGTTGAGATCTTAAAGAACTCTCGCCACAGCACGAGTGCATAAGAAGATTTGTCCCATGGAATCATTGACGCGCTCAAGAACAGGGAGAGTCATGACACTCTCTGGCACCGAAGAGTTGGCGGCGAACTGCCTACCAATAAGGTTAGCTTTCGCTAGAGAGCTTACTGGAGTGTCATTGTCAAAGATTGTTGGGACCGAGGAAGAAGAAGAATTCTTCATATTTTTTACAAATGACCAAAAATTCTTACTGCCTTTGGGACATTGCAGAATTGTTTGCCTTATTTTTTGGTCATGCAAAAACTTGGGCTGTCGAATATGGGCATTGCAAGCCTTCCTGGCTTGTTTAAACTTGTTCCGGTTTTCCTCAGTTGGGTTGGCTCAGTGTTATTACTTAAAAAAATCAATTATGCATCACTTTGAAATTCTATAGTGCCTCCTTAGAAGAATCAGTATTTCCTCATATTTTTAAGAAGACCTGTAAAGTATTTAAGTATTTTTTGCAGCTAATGTACTAAGAACTGGTACTCGCAATTCAGTATATTAGTACTACTTGCTGTACCAGGTTATAAACTGCAGAGTTATACTTCTGCTTTTAAGTTCGATGGAATGAGCATGAAGTATTGATATTTCCCTTTGAAATTGTGATGCTGAGATTTAACTTTTACGATCAATCTTTTTTGAACAAAATTTAAAACAACCCAAAAAAATGAAAATTTCTTAAACCTATTGGCATCGCTGCATTGTGTTTCAAATAATTTTCCTTTGCTTTTCTATTTTCCACATCTCAATTCCACTGACACTTGCTACTTTGCAAGCATGTACACATAATCTACCAGATACACAAATACAAATAAAAAAATCAAATCCACACATTTTCTGTATTTTTCTCATAAATTCGCTCATTAAAAAATCATTGAGTTTGAGTACCATATTCTCTCCTATTCTCCATCTCCAATCAGACCTCAAAACTCCAATACCAACGAAAATTAAATGAGAACCGAAAATCGCGACGGAAAACGGAATGACAAAATAATCTCCCAATTACACAAAATATCGAAACAAGCAATGTCGATTAGACGTTTACTACGAAGAGAGAAGATTCTCTTTCGAATTCCGGAAATTCCGGATACTCAGTACTTCTACTCACTCTAACTGTATAGTGGACACTACACACCAGTGATGAAAACCGACTTATCTCGATTGTTTTGAAAACTGAAAACAAACAATAATAATCTATATACTAATATATAAAGTTGAAGAGTTTGTTCGGTTGAACGCGGTGATCTCTGGAACTACTGGTTGGACTGCCATAATTCTTTTTGTATTGGATAATCCATTAATCGAGAAAGGCTTTAGGCTACTTGACATTAGCTCCAATAGGAGCGAAGAATCAGTGGAAAATGTGGAAAAAACGGCAAAAATGTTAATTTTTCTGTGTTTTAACACGCTTATCTCAGGAACTGTTTTATCAAATTGAACAATTCTTTTAATGTTGAATGGTCCATTTATCGTAGAAGGCTTGTAGCTATTTAATATTTAACTACGACCAAGGACTGAAGCGTCAGGGAAAAATGTGGACAAAATGGCAAATAAGATGGTGCTGATCTCAGGAACTACTGATTAAGTATAGCAAATCGAAAAATTCTTTTTGCGTTGAATAGTTCATTAATAAAGGAAGGACTTAGGCTATATAAAAATAGGAATCAGTAGAAAATGTTTAAAAAACGGTAACATACTATTCATGTTTCTGATTGTTTGAACGCACTTATCCCTGCTTAATAAAATTGAACAATTTTTTGTTTTATTGAATAGTCCATTTCGATGGTCCCATGCAAAAACATACTATGTGCACATAGTATAGTTTTGAGTTATATATACCATTGGAATCCCCGTATCAGCTTCTATTTTTCATATTTTTTTCATGCGAATCGAATAATCCGCTATGAAGATATTGACAAAATAGCACTTAGTATAACGCCTTATTTCTCATTTTATTCCAAACAAAAACATTCTAACTGGACTTAGTATTTTTATAAAGAAAATTTCTAATAATCACATTCATACTATATACACATAGCATTATTTTGCATGTAACTATTAGTATTTCCAAGCACATAAGTGTCACTTAGTATTTTTTCTTGTATAC